>JAYXIM010051022.1:0-145227 GCA_037575425.1 Anastrepha fraterculus
ATAAGCCTTTGAAACGTGGCAGGTGCATTTTTGAGGCCAAATGGCATGCGAACGAATTCGTAGTGTCCATAAGGTGTGGAGAAAGCAGTTTTCAGCCGGTCTTCTTGTCTTACAAGAATTTGGTGAAACCCTTTCGCTAAATCGATAGTACTAAAATATTGAGCCCGGCCTAATTTGTCTAATATACCCTCTATATTTGGGATGGGGAACTTATCGTCTACTGTGATGTTATTTAAGGCTCTGTAATCAACTACAACTCTCCAAGATTTTTCTCCAGAGCTATCGACTTTCTTCGGGACTATCCAAAGCGGACTATTATATGGCGAATTACTTTCCTCTATGATTCCTTGCTTCAGCATATCATCAATTTGTTTACAAATTTCTTTTTCGTGTATTTGGGGGTAGCGATACATCCTGGAATACACCGGCCTGTCAGTTATAGTTTTTATTTCATGTTGTATAATGCCAGTATTAGTAAGTGTTTGTCCTTCTACATAAATTAAGTCTCTGAAAGAATGAAGAATTTCTTGTAATGATTTCTGTTCTTGTATGTTTAATCCATTATATAAACGATTTAAAATATGCTTGTCAAAATTCGTTTTTTCTAAAGTGTGTATTTGGTTATATGAATATGGACTAGATTTTAAGAACTTTATTGGTACATTGTTGAATGTAATGGTTTGCTTATACATGTCAATAATACTTTTCATTGGTGTAAGAATATTTTGACCTATGATTGCGTCGAAATATTTTCCTTGGAAATCTGCAAGCTTCCAAGACATTGTCGCTTTCTCCTTAAACTCTAAAGGGACATCTGTAATTATCTCATATATTACTTTAGTAGTGTTATTTAAGGATTTAAAATAAATATTTTCCTTAAGTGGTAGTCTTTTGTATTGCGGTAATTTGTTAACATGGAGTAGCGAAGTAGTGGAGCCTGTATCTATGAGAGCTACGAGCTTCTCATTTTGAATTGTTAACTCAATCAATGGTAATGATTTCCCGAGGCTATTGAAAGAAAATTTACGTCAAACTCTTCACTACAGTCTACAATACTATCTTGATAATCAACCCGTAAATGATCTACTTCCATAGGAGAAGAGTCATTATTATTATTATGAAATTTTTGATTTGGAAATCTATAGGAATTCGAATATCTATTTTGATTATTAGAAAAGTTAGGGTTTTGTTGATTAAATCTTTGTGATTTGGATTTATTAGATGGAAAAGCAAAGTTTGAACTGTTTGGTTGAAATGTTGAACTTGGATATTGCTTATTATTAAAACGTTGGTTACTATTAACTTTAGAATTATTATATTGAACCTTTTTTGTTTCAAGGCTTTTGTTTTCACGGATTAATCCATATTCTTCTAATACATTATATGCTTCTCTGATATTTGTTGATTTAGCATTTATAATAACAGAAGCCCGATTTACATCAATATTATTTAAAAATGTTCGCAAAATAAATTTATCTACTCGTTTTGGTTCATATTCGGTGGGCTTTTCAATATCAAATTCGAATTTTTCATTAATTTTAGAACATAAATTACTTAAGTATTTAAAATAACTTATGATATCATAATTAAGAGCAGTATGAGCTCGCTTATATAATTCGTCAAACGACTCCTTAACTCCAAAATTGGTGATAAGCACTTTCCTTACTTCTTCCCATGTAGGACCTGGACCAAGAGTTCGTAATACGTCTAAAGCTGGCCCCTGAAGTTTGTTTAATATGACCCTCTGATGAATATAGGCCTTTAATGTGGGTTGATCAGCAGTCAATGCTTGCACCGTCTCGACTTCCCGAATAAATGATGATAGGGCATAAGAACTGTCACCCTTAAATATGTGAATTGTTTGTGCATCTTTAACGACGTCACTTAACGACAACTGTAGTGCCATAGCCATATTTTTTTTTTTTTTTTTTGTTTTTGTTTATTTTTTTTGTAAAAATAGCTATATATATTTACACAGTTATGATACTAAAACCGTTAGTGTTTGATTAATTTCGATCAAATCTCGATAACTTTAAATTTGCCGTTTTTTAATTTCCTTTTTTTTTTTTTTTTTTTTATAAACTCTCAATTTATTTTTTTTTCAGTCTCTCGAACAAAGTTTTATTCGTTACACTCTTACTTTTTTCCCACTTTTTTTTTTTAACTGTTTTGTATATTGCCGTTATTTTGCTTGGTACAACTAAAATCTCAGTTTCAATTAGGTATAGTACTTATTGCATTTATTTTCTCCCTTAAATCACTTTAAGCACTTTTCTTCCAGGTGTAACTGTTTCTGTAAATGAAGCACTATATAGCCGTTATTTTATTTTTTATTATTGCGGTTCGCCGTTGACTGCGCCAGTTAAATGTACAAACGGAATGAGTGTTAGAACAAGACTGATTTATTGAAAATATAATATATAAAATCTTATCTCACTTCAGTTAGGTGGGGAGAAGTTTGGAGTTGTTGGAAGTGGAGTGGGGAAGTGTGGAAAAAATGAGAGAATGTGGTGTATGAGTGTGGGAGGTTGGGAATGTGGAAGTTGGGGAGAGTAAGAATATGTTGTAACAGTAATATTATATATATAAAAAGAAAAGAGAAAATATATATAACTCGCATGTAGAAAAAACATATTCAGTAACAAGTAGCCTATGAGCTAAGCCAGCTTGTGTGTTCCTACTCGACTTTGCAACGAATTTAGAGTACATTACAGTCAGAGAGAAAAAGCCTAGGATTTTGTTTGCCTTCCGACTATACGAATATATTTTTATTTCGTCAAATCGCACCAGTAAATACTTGGCATATGCCACTCTGCTGTTAAGACAAAATGTATATAAATTGAACCATGAAATGCTCGTTAGAGTGTTTTTTTATTAGTTAATTACAAAATTATTGAAATTTATGCTATATAATGACGACTTCACGCCTTGACTATACACGACCCAGGTAACTTCAACGACGGACAAATATTTTTTGCTACTTGACAACATGAACGACAATTCAACAATTTTGCCATACAGCGCACTTAACAATTGATTTATTACAATTAATAGTCAAAGATTAGACTGATGTAACTTGTAGTGGCGGCGAATATACAAGGTGAAGTCCAAAATAAACAAGACTGACCTAAAATAGAAACGGCAGAAGCTTTGTTCTGATAACATAGAGTTCATTTATTCAAAATAGTCCCATCTGGCTTCGATACACTGTTTTGCTCTATCTGAAAGCTTTTCGAAAGAGTGTTTCAGGTCATTGACCGGAAAATCCTTCAGGATGTCAGTACAAGCCTTTTGGATGGTATCTACGAACGCAAAACGTTTTCCTTTCATGCAATTGCAATTTTTCGAAAAGATAGAAGTCATAGGAAGACTTATCAGGGGAATACAGTGACTCATTGATGGTTAAAATGCGATTTCCATTCCTAAAATCAGTCACAAGAGTGGATCGATGAGATGACACATTAACATGCAATACGCGCCATTGTCCTCCTTCGCGGTATTCAGGGTAAATTCGACGAATGCGATGCAACAGACGCTTCAAAACGCCAAGATAGAAAATTGTATTGACGGTTTGGCCTATTGGCACGAACTCCTTGTGGACAATTCCCTTGGAATCGTTAAAACAAAAGAGCATCGACTTGATTTTTGATTTCTCCAAACACGATTTTTTGGGTGGTAGCTCGTCTGGGGCCTTCCATTCGGCACTTTGAAACACCACGTTTCATCACCACTTACAATGTTGAAAAGGAAGTTCTCTCGCCGCTTTAATGAGGTCTTTCGAATGTTGAATTCTGAGCAATTTTTGGTCCTCAGTTAACTTGTGCGGAATGAAACATTCACTGAAATGCGATAAGTCCATGTTTTGGAGATATTCAATTTCGATGTCATGAATTTCAATTATGATTTCGGTTCATTTTTGATAAATTTACGAACAATTTCGATGGAGCTCTCGGTGATTACTGATTTTGGGCGGCCCGTATATTCATTGTCATCTATGTCTTCACAACCATCGCTGAAACGTGTAAACCACTCATGAACTCTGGCACGAAATAGACAATCATCGCCATAAGCTTTTTCATCAATTCAAATGTTTCGGTAAACGTTCATTTTAAAACAAAATTTAATATTAGCTCTTTGTTCGAAACTCATTTTTGTACCGATGACACAAACATTCTGACACTTTAGACGCAATAACTTCGCTTCCACTGAACCGAATGTCACCGAGCTTTCACTGAAAGTCAGCTAGGGAAGTAACTTTGAGCGCACTAACTCAAAGATGGCGCCATCAAAGAACATTATTATGACGCCAGTCTTGTTTATTTGGGGCTTCACTTTGTATATCGGATATCAAATGTAGACGTGTCCATGGAATTATGTACCTACCAAATTACAATGAAAAAAAATCATTCTAACAACATTTCTATTCTGTATTATTTTTCAGCTTTCAATCTCTTAAAAAACACACACCTGATGATTAACTATAACAATCTGCGGTTGTGGTGAGAGATCACCATTTTTAGGGACAATCCTTTTGAATCCGTTTTTTTATTCAGTGGTTGAATAATTATTCGCACTATCGAATTCGCTTTTTAATCCTTTTAACAAAAAGTAATAAATCCCCTTTAGCTTTGTCATTTGTTTGGTAGATGGATTTCAGCGATCTGACTTAATAGTGATTAGGCTGATAATATTTATGAGAAGCGCTTCTAAGGAAATTCGTTTCTTATGTGCCGGCCAATTTAAAAGGCAAGAGCTTTCGCAAGAAGGAATTCAGTTGCACTAAATTTACTTCTCTGCAGAAATCCAAAGTTGCAGCAAATATTCGTACACAGTTCTTCAAGCTGAATAACAACTGTATGTGTTTGTTGTCGCTTTTCAATTCTAGTATTCTATTTTAGTTTGAGCTGCACATCCTCCTATGAGATTTCTTATACTTTAAGTTCTTCTTCTTTACTCTATTAGTGTCGTCCTTGTGACCGTATAACATTTGGTTTTGCTTTCATAACTACTTTGGCTATTTTGTCAGTGTCAGAGTCATATATTTATTATGCCTTATTATATCTTTTAAGTCGCCTTATATGACAGCCGCTTTAGTAACTTGGTTTCCAATTTGCTGGTTATTAGCTTTTCAAAGTATGTAGTTGAATTCAAGCATCTGTTTAATTTGACTACTATGACCGGCGAGTTTACAGCAGAGAGTGTATCTGAATATGGCCATATATTTTTGACGTGATAACGTCTTATAATTCGATTTAACAGGCTGCACGCACGAAAAAATGTGTCGTTACCTTGCTCATTACTGTTCATATGTAGTTACCTTGCTCATTACTGTCCATATGTAGTTACCTTGCTCATTACTGTTCAAATGTAGTTACCTTGCTCATTACTGTCCATATGTAGTTACCTTGCTCATTACTGTTCATATGTAGTTACCTTGCTCATTACTGTTCAAATGTAGTTACCTTGCTCATTACTGTCCATATGTAGTTACCTTGCTCATTACTGTTCATATGTAGTTACCTTGCTCATTGCCGTTACCTTGCTCATATTAGTGTTACCTTGCTCATATTAGTGTTACCTTGCTCATTGCATTGAATGAACTGCAAGCGAAAGGGCGGAACGAACGACAAAGCAAACGAACGGCAACGTTCGATATCTTGCTCTCTCCTACTTAAGTGAGCGTATATATGTATGTATGTATATGCGCAAATGTACATATATAAATTCACGTATTTGTATTTGCATATGCCTTCTTATTGATTATTATTAATTTGATTCACTTGAAGAATTTAAAATAAAACCAAGTTTGTTAATAATACCTGTTGTTTTAATGTTATAATTATTAATTTTTTGACGTGATAACGTCTTATAATTCGATTTAACAGGCTGCACGCACGAAAAAATGTGTCGTTACCTTGCTCATTACTGTTCATATGTAGTTACCTTGCTCATTACTGTCCATATGTAGTTACCTTGCTCATTACTGTTCAAATGTAGTTACCTTGCTCATTACTGTTCATATGTAGTTACCTTGCTCATTACTGTCCATATGTAGTTACCTTGCTCATTACTGTTCAAATGTAGTTACCTTGCTCATTACTGTCCATATGTAGTTACCTTGCTCATTACTGTTCATATGTAGTTACCTTGCTCATTGCCGTTACCTTGCTCATATTAGTGTTACCTTGCTCATATTAGTGTTACCTTGCTCATTGCATTGAATGAACTGCAAGCGAAAGGGCGGAACGAACGACAAAGCAAACGAACGGCAACGTTCGATATCTTGCTCTCTCCTACTTAAGTGAGCGTATATATGTATGTATGTATATGCGCAAATGTACATATATAAATTCACGTATTTGTATTTGCATATGCCTTCTTATTGATTATTATTAATTTGATTCACTTGAAGAATTTAAAATAAAACCAAGTTTGTTAATAATACCTGTTGTTTTAATGTTATAATTATTAATTTTTTGACGTGATAACGTCTTATAATTCGATTTAACAGGCTGCACGCACGAAAAAATGTGTCGTTACCTTGCTCATTACTGTTCATATGTAGTTACCTTGCTCATTACTGTCCATATGTAGTTACCTTGCTCATTACTGTTCAAATGTAGTTACCTTGCTCATTACTGTCCATATGTAGTTACCTTGCTCATTACTGTTCATATGTAGTTACCTTGCTCATTGCCGTTACCTTGCTCATATTAGTGTTACCTTGCTCATATTAGTGTTACCTTGCTCATATTAGTGTTACCTTGCTCATTGCATTGAATGAACTGCAAGCGAAAGGGCGGAACGAACGACAAAGCAAACAAAGCAAACGAACGGCAACGTTCGATATCTTGCTCTCTCCTACTTAAGTGAGCGTATATATGTATGTATGTATATGCGCAAATGTACATATATAAATTCACGTATTTGTATTTGCATATGCCTTCTTGTTGATTATTATTAATTTGATTCACTTGAAGAATTTAAAATAAAACCAAGTTTGTTAATAATACCTGTTGTTTTAATGTTATAATTATTAATTTTTTTATTATATATGAAGGAAAAAATGTATGGTAATATTTACCATATACCTTATAAGATATGTTGTCTATACTAATATTATAAAGAGGAAAACTTTGTTTGTTTGTAATGAATAGGCTCAAAACTACTGGACCGATTTTAAAAATTCTTTCACCATTCGAAAGCTACATCATCCACGAGTAACATGGATTATATTTTATTTTGGAAATAGGGCTCGAGATATAGGTCAAAACGTGGACCCGGGTAACCTTCGGATGTGTATGTACAATATGGGTATCAAATGGAAGCTGTTGGTGAATGCTTTAGTCCAGAGTATTTTTCATGCTGCTCCGTGACTAGGGTCTCGAGATAGAGACCAAAACGTGGACCCTAGAATGTGTTTGTACAATATGGATATCAAATTGAAGCTGTTGGTGAATGCTTTAGTACAGAGTATTTTTCATGCCGCTCCGTGACTGGGGTCTCGAGATATAGGTCAAAACGTGGACCCGGGTAACCTTTGGTTGTGTATGTACAATATGGGTATCAAATGAAAGCTGTTGATAAGTGCTTTAATACGGGGTAATTTGTTATGTTATGTTATGTTATGTAATGTAATGTAATGTAATGTTATGTTATGGTATGTTATGTTATGTTATGTTATGTTATGTTATGTTATGTTATGTTATGTTATGTTATGTTATGTTATGTTATGTTATGTTATGTTATGTTATGTTATGTTATGTTATGTTATGTTATGTTATGTTATGTTATGTTATGTTATGTTATGTTATGTTATGTTATGTTATGTTATGTTATGTTATGTTATGTTATGTTATGTTATGTTATGTTATGTTATGTTATGTTATGTTATGTTATGTTATGTTATGTTATGTTATGTTATGTTATGTTATGTTATGTTATGTTATGTTATGTTATGTTATGTTATGTTATGTTATGTTATGTTATGTTATGTTATGTTATGTTATGTTATGTTATATTATGTTATGTTATGTTATGTTATGTTATGTTATGTTATGTTATGTTATGTTATGTTATGTTATGTTATGTTATGTTATGTTATGTTATGTTATGTTATGTTATGTTATGTTATGTTATGTTATGTTATGTTATGTTATGTTATGTTATGTTATGTTATGTTATGTTATGTTATGTTATGTTATGTTATGTTATGTTAGTTATGTTATGTTATGTTATGTTATGTTATGTTATGTTATGTTATGTTATGTTATGTTATGTTATGTTATGTTATGTTATGTTATGTTATGTTATGTTATGTTATGTTGTGTTATGTTATGTTATGTTATGTTATGTTGTGTTGTGTTATGTTATGTTATGTTATGTTATGTTATGTTATGTTAAAGTATATTATGTTATGTTAATGTTAACTCATTCTCTATATCCATACAAAATATCTATCAAACAAATAAAATTAAAATTTTCTTTTGAAAATGCAACCATTCAATCAGTATTTTCTTATGACGTTATCACGTTAAGCTATCGTCAGTAAACCGACTTTACAGACAACCTCTTTTTATTATATATGAAGGAAAAAATGTATGGTAATATTTACCATATACCTTATAAGATATGTTGTCTATACTAATATTATAAAGAGGAAAACTTTGTTTGTTTGTAATGAATAGGCTCAAAACTACTGGACCGATTTTAAAAATTCTTTCACCATTCGAAAGCTACATCATCCACGAGTAACATGGATTATATTTTATTTTGGAAATAGGGCTCGAGATATAGGTCAAAACGTGGACCCGGGTAACCTTCGGATGTGTATGTACAATATGGGTATCAAATGGAAGCTGTTGGTGAATGCTTTAGTCCAGAGTATTTTTCATGCTGCTCCGTGACTAGGGTCTCGAGATAGAGACCAAAACGTGGACCCTAGAATGTGTTTGTACAATATGGATATCAAATTGAAGCTGTTGGTGAATGCTTTAGTACAGAGTATTTTTCATGCCGCTCCGTGACTGGGGTCTCGAGATATAGGTCAAAACGTGGACCCGGGTAACCTTTGGTTGTGTATGTACAATATGGGTATCAAATGAAAGCTGTTGATAAGTGCTTTAATACGGGGTAATTTGTTATGTTATGTTATGTTATGTAATGTAATGTAATGTAATGTTATGTTATGGTATGTTATGTTATGTTATGTTATGTTATGTTATGTTATGTTATGTTATGTTATGTTATGTTATGTTATGTTATGTTATGTTATGTTATGTTATGTTATGTTATGTTATGTTATGTTATGTTATGTTATGTTATGTTATGTTATGTTATGTTATGTTATGTTATGTTATGTTATGTTATGTTATGTTATGTTATGTTATGTTATGTTATGTTATGTTATGTTATGTTATGTTATGTTATGTTATGTTATGTTATGTTATGTTATGTTATGTTATGTTATGTTATGTTATGTTATGTTATGTTATGTTATGTTATGTTATGTTATGTTATGTTATGTTATGTTATGTTATGTTATGTTATGTTATGTTATGTTATGTTATGTTATGTTATGTTATGTTATGTTATGTTATGTTATGTTATGTTATGTTATGTTATGTTGTGTTATGTTATGTTATGTTATGTTATGTTATATTATGTTATGTTATGTTATGTTATGTTATGTTATGTTATGTTATGTTATGTTATGTTATGTTATGTTATGTTATGTTATGTTATGTTATGTTATATTATGTTATGTTATGTTATGTTATGTTATGTTATGTTATGTTATGTTATGTTATGTTATGTTATGTTATGTTATGTTATGTTATGTTATGTTATGTTATGTTATGTTATGTTATGTTATGTTATGTTGTGTTGTGTTATGTTATGTTATGTTATGTTATGTTATGTTATGTTAAAGTATATTATGTTATGTTAATGTTAACTCATCTATCAAACAAATAAAATTAAAATTTTCTTTTGAAAATGCAACCATTCAATCAGTATTTTCTTATGACGTTATCACGTTAAGCTATCGTCAGTAAACCGACTTTACAGACAACCTCTTTTTTAGCTGAATTTTGCTTATTAAATTTGCCAGCTGCTTTATCGAACTCGCACCGAAGTCGCTGTCGGTTTCTGATAAAATCACCGTATCGCCAGCATAGCATATTTTTTCAATATTTTTGCTGGCAAATCTATATCTTGTCGTAGTTTCTCGATAACCGCACCCACAATAGCATTAAACAGTATTGGGCTGAGACTGTCGCCTTGTCGAATACCCACTCTAATAAGTATTGGATCTGATTTTATGCCATTTGCTCGAATAAATGTTTTGTTGTCAATATTTAAGTCCTGTATTAGCGCTACTATATATTCAGGTACGTTTTTTCTTCCAAAATAAGCAACTCATAGCTTGATTCTGTCGAACGCTTTGGTAGGATCTACGAAACCGGCTTATTAAGGGGTTATATACCTTGTGAGCCCGAAAAAATGGACGATTGTCATACATTTTTTTAAATATGTTTTAGAACTTTTATTCAAATGAGGCATATATCATACTGAAGGGTAACTCTCGAAGAATACATTTTCGTGTTTCTATTTTAAAAAATGTTAGTTTTTATTGTTGATATCGCCCCTCCCGCGAAACGCCGTTTTTCAGCAAACTATGGAAATATTTATAAAAAGTGGTTACACGAGGTTGTAACTTCGAATAATTAAAAAAAGAAGTTTATGCAAATCGGTTAAATAGTTTGTGATAAATAATGATCACTGTGACGGTAATTTTCAAAAAGCACGACTTCGAGATAATCGCGTCTAAAGTTTTGCGTGCACTTCTCGTTCCAAGTAAGGTCGCGCGCTTCCACGGTCTGTAACTTTCGTTTTAGTGCTCCGATTATTCTGATTTTTTGAATTTATACTTTTAAGATGATGTCCTTTTAGAATATGCCATATTAAAGTTTTAGATTTTTTTAGTCCAACACAAGGCATATAACCCGTTAAATTCAATTGTTTTCTCAACAATATTTTCTACAATAAAAATTACTTCGATTGTAGAGCAATATCAGCTAAATCCTTGTTGTCTTCCGCTTATTTCTTTATTAGTTATTACGGTCACAATGATTTGAGTGAATAGCTTCGACACTGATCCGAGCAGGCTGATAACTCTATAGTTTCCGGGCTTTGTTGTCTCCCGTTTTAAAGATTGGGATTGTTGTACTAAGCTTCCATTGAGCCGGTATTTTTTTGGAGTTGAACTACTTTCGTAAAGAGCGTATGTAGTTCCGACACTAAAGAGGAACCACCATACTTAATCATTTCGTTTGCAATTTCATCATTTCATATGTATATGTTTATGTACCTATACGTATCTTTGTATGTGTGTCCTTAAATTGTCGCTTATACAAATCTATAAGAACACATGTCATTACGAGATTTTACTGCATGAAAAAGTGGCGCAGTGGCTGATGCGATTTATTCGCTTTGCATCTGCATAGAATTTTAAAAGACGTTGTAGCTTAAATCCTTCTCACCCTTAATTGTACATACAAACATAACATGCAAACACACATCGATGCTGCTAAGCAGTCAAAGAAAGTCACACAACACAGGACCAGCTCCAGCGAGTGCTGAATGATGCACGCGAACGTCTTTCACCTTCTCACAGTGATTCACCGTTATTTTTTCGACATTTTAGCTAAAGAAAATGCTTGAATAAAAGATTAGCTGCGATTGAGCTAAAATGACATTTTGCAAGCGAGCATGTGGCACGTGTGGCATACGAAATGTGCAGCCAGCGGCAGTGTATACACAAACATACATACAGACACACTTGCATGTATACATCAGCAGATTTGTGAAGCACGTGTATGCTGGTGTGAGTGTGTGTGTGTGTGGGTGTGTACAAGTGTAAGCTACCAGTAAATCAGCGAATCATTGAATCAGTGAATTTAATGGCAGCTTCGATTGCAATGCATTTAAATAAATCGCACAAAAAACAAAAAACAAAAACAAAAAGATAATTGAATAGCAAAAAAAAAATAAAAATAAAAATAAATCCTCACGAGATGAAAAACCCATTTACATACAAACAAAAAATGGTAAACTCGAAATGAAAAAACCAAATTTTTTGACACAAAACATGCCACACATACAATAACAACAACGCAAAAAAGAAAAACATCAACACAATAAATAAATTGATGAGCTACATAAAAACACACGATTCTGGATTGAAATCAAAATTATTGCTGATGATGGATGTTTATGAATAAATATTGATTGCATTGCTTCCATGCGAGCGTAACTGTTGCGCCACAAAGCCGTTAGGTCTACAAAATCAATTGAATGCCAGTGAAGGTGCCAGCAAGGGTGTAATAGCGGTTGAATGAAAAGCAATAAATAATCTAATTAACAGCAAAAGTGCATGGCAATAATAATGATTAATCATCTCTTTTTCTCTTTTTTTCAAGAAATGCAGAAAAAAGTTGCGCAGTTTTAAAGTAAGCACAGCTGCGATTGGGTACTCAAACTCTTTTATTTATCTTCTTGGTGCGAATTGATTCTAAGCATTTATGGAATGAACGAAATTTATAAAAAAAAATAAAGAAAAAGAAAGCCAAAAACATTTTAACAAATGTGCCATCAATAGTTTTTATTTTCTAGCATAAGACTTTCAAAGCAGGAGCCTTATTTGTGCCCATGATTCAACGATGACATGCTGTGTAAAGTTTGACCACTGACTTCGAGTGCCACTTAAGCCATTGAAGCAATTACGAAGTAAGAGAAAAAGGAGCATAAGGGAATACCCTTTCTGAAAAGGTAGTTGGTTGGTTAGAGTGGTGATTCATCCAGAATCCAACTAGCGCTTCCGCACCATTTTGTTGCCACATCCTCGTTACCAAATTGTTTAACAGTTATTTGCAGCAGGACTATATCCAGTCTGTGCGGTTTAGGAACCTTATCACGTTGTTGACGTTTAAGCCAAATAGTTGTTCGAGACTCTCGAACAGCGGTTTGCCCAGGGTTAACATTCTGTCCTTCCATAGGGCAGGGCATTCACAGAGGAAATGGAAGATTGTTTCTTTTTTCTCTAGTTGTTTACAACTATGACAGTATGTGTTGTGAGAGATGCCCATTTTGGGGGCTTGCTATCCGATAGCCCAGACGCCAGTTATGACTGCCGTAAGTCTACAGGTGTCCCGTCGTTTCATGTTTATCAATGCCGACGATTGCTTGAGGTTGTAGATGGGCCATAACGACCTGCTGATTTAGCATTTCGTCTGGTCGCTCCATCTACAAACTGCAATTCGAAGGTATTTTCGGGAAATTGCATTCTTAACCGCACCTAATGGTGTGAATACCGGTGCTGCAAGAGCGCTATTCATGGCAGATCCCCCTCTTGTCAGTTCGTCAGCTTTTTCGTTACCTTCTATGTTCCGGTGTCCCGGGACCCAAATTAAGGTTACTCTATGGTTTTCACTCAAGTTAGTGACGCTATTCCTACTTTGCTCCACCGATTTAGAGGTTGTTATAGTCGCGTCCAGCACCTGGATTGCGGCTTGACTATCCGAAAGAATAGCGATATTGCCCTTAAAAGAGAAATCTGCGATTAGTAACCTACAGGCTTCCCCAATTGCTAGTACTTCCGCTTGGAAGACGCTGCTGGTATTAGGGACACGCACAGATTTTTCAATTCCACGTCTATGAGAATATATACCAGCTCCAACACCACAATCCATTTTACTTCCATCTGTATACACTGTGGCATCGAAGTTGTTTAGAGAGAATCTCTAATTCCATCCTTTTTTAGATGAAAAGAGAGTGGCAAAATTTCTATTGTATGTTACCGTCGGGACGATGTAGTCAGTTCTCACCGAGGTTAACTGAGTTTGTCACAATTGTAGACTGGTATGACCATAAGATTTTTCCAAAGATATTGATTTGTATGGTAAAGAAAATTATTATTTTTATTTAATAGACTATTAGTTTATCGTCGGCCGCCGTAGCCGAATGGGTTGGTGCGCGGCTACCATTCGGAATTCACAGAGAAAACGTCGGTTCGAATCTCGGTGAAACCAAAATTAATAAAAACATTTTTCTAATAGCAGTCGCCCCTCGGCAGGCAATGGCAAACCTCCGAGTGTATTGCTGCCATGAAAAAGCTCCTCATAAAAATATCTACCGTTCGGAGTCGGCTTGAAACTGTAGGTCCCTCCATTTTATGGAACAACATCAAGGCGCACACCTCAAATGCGAGGAGGAGCTCGGCCAAACACCAAAAAAGGGTACACGCGCCAATTATATATATGTATATATTAGCTTATCGGTTTTCAATAGAATTCTGTGCAAAGTCCTACAATGGAAGCGAAAGGAAAAGGCATTAAAATTAGCGAAAAGAAAATTATAATAAATTTATGGAATGAAGACAAAAATTATCGACAAATAGGAAAAACAACAGGCGGGACATGGACATCAGATCAGGCTTTAATTCAAAACAACGAAAATACCAAGAGCAAACTCCAACTTCAAAGCCAAGAGCACTGTGTCCTCGTAGTTAACAAGAAGGGAAAAGCGCATTTTATGTGTGCGACTCAAACTTTTGGAGAATAACTGGTACTACAGGCTGGTACCACTGCCATGCACCAACCTGGTTCTTGTTTATTGTGAAGGAGTTTTCGGCGAAGAAGACATTTCAAAATTTTTTTGTTCTCCCGAGATAAAGTGAAACCTGGAGGAACTCATTATAACAGCGTACAAGAGATCTAGGAAAATGTAACGCTAGTGCTGTGTGGGTCATTATTATTATGAGGGAATGTAGCAATGAACTAAGTAGGCAAATGAGTAGTAAAGTCCTCTCTCGACGAACAAAACTAACACTCTAAAAGGCTCTCATCATGCCCCTCTTAACGTATGGTGCAGAAGCTTGGAGGATGACAACATCAGATGAAGCGACGCTTGAAGTGTTTAAGGGAAAGATTCTGCGCAATATTTTTGAACCTTTGCACGCTGGCAACGACGAATATCGCAGGCGATAGAACGATGAGCTGTATGAGCTTTACGACGACATAGACATAGCGCAGCAAATAAAGATCCAGTGGCTACGTTGGCTGGACGACATGGCTCTGAAAGTATTCGATGCGCTACAGGAAGGCCTAGTAGTACAGGAAGGCCTCCTCTGCGTTGGAAGGATCAGGTGGAGAAGGACTTGGTGTGTCCAACTGGCGCCGGTTAGCACCAAAAAGAAACGACTGGCGCGCTTTGTTAAACTCGGCCAGAATCGCGTAAGCGATTATCGCGCCAATTAAGAAGAAGAAGAATGCAGCATTGCCACCTGAAAAATCTATATCGTCCCCTCTATATATTTAAAGCATTTCTCTGTGCTGAATTTCGTCAATAAATTTTAGTACTTGTCCCATTTCATTGAGTTTTATTTCTTCCATTGGGAGGTATGTTTACCCATGCGTTTGTACAATTTATGCACATATTTGGCGGTTTCACCTTCTTCCCTACAGAACCAACAAGTTCCTTTGGAGCATAACCACCACGCGGGTTAAATTCGTAGTATTACTAAGGGCACTAGGGAGAAACTATTGTGGCAAAATTTTGTTTATAACATAATTTTCGGGTATTTTACTGACAAATTCTCGGAACTTTACTGCCACACCTTGTTTGTCACTTTCTTTCGCCCTCTCCAGTCCACACAAATAACAAATTGCATGAGTATTAAGATAATTAAAATATTACTTCTGATTACTAGCACCTCACTAATTCACTTAAAAAGTTGACATTGCGTGTACGAAACTCTTTCTTTTGAAAACTTCGACCAGGATGGCAAAAAAAGTAAATGATGCATGTCTGCCGTAGCGCTTCACTGATAGCTGTATACATGGAGAAAGAAAATATAGTCTGCAAAAAAAATAAAATTCACTAATTACGGCGCATAATTCGGCATGCAAACAAGTGACTTAAAATAACAACAACATAAACGATATGGATATTATCCGCAAAAAGCGATTTCGAAGCTTTTAATTTTGCTAATGCAGTGGAAAACGAGCAGAACAAAAGCTAAAGCACGCAAGTTAAAAAAATTAATTGCCACATAATTGAATGTAAAAAGCGTTGCGCCTATGCGACGGCAAAATAACATAACGATTTACAATCACACACACACACACACACATGCACACATACATAAATGCTCGTGCCTTTTCATACGAATATGTGATTTTTCTCTTTGTGGCAGGAAAAGGTCAAAAACACAACAAAAGTATTTAAAAATATGATTCCACGAAAAAATGTTGCGTGTCAGCATAAAATGCTGTACAATATTTGCTGGCCAAACGCCTCATACCCGCATGCGTACATACATATGTATGGAAAAAAATTCCAAAAAATTTCGCAATGGAAGTTCACAACATGCACATTTAAGTAAAGATGTACAATACATTAGGGTGGATTCCCAAAAACAAAAAAATTGCTGCTTTCCAAGCTAATCGTAGAAGAAATATTTGTTCACGACAAGTTTTTCTGCTAAAGCCAATACAAACATTTAGATCTGCTTGAAGCTCATGGGCAAAAATTGTGGTATCGCACCCAAGCTGGTATTCTGGATGTATGAGACTATTCACCAGAAATTCCATGCTGCCATACGCGGCGCCCTTCTGGTGAAAGAATATAGCGATTAAGTTTACGCAAATCAATCTGAACATACTTTCACGCCTTTCAGGGCACAAAAGAACATGAGGTCGAAGTGCAAACCTCATAAATAATCTAATCTAACTTTCACGCCTAGCCTACGTGGCCATCGCCGGAGCGATGAGATCAATGTGCACCAAGCCGACTCCCTGCATACCGTAATTTGGTTTTAATCCATTACCGCATATGAGTCCAGGTACATATATTTTATCTAGTCCAAATAGTTCCAGTTTGGCAAAGCATGATCCGACCCGCTGAAGAACAGTCATGTATGAATGGTATATATATGTGAGTGCCCAAGTCTGGGTGCTCTACGACATACAGTGCTGGGGGAATTGTCGATGATCTGGTTGGTTGGTTGGTTTGAATGGTGATTCATCCAGAATCCAACTAGCGCTTCCGCACCATTTTGTTGCCACATCCCCGTAACCAACTTGTTTACCAGTTATTTACGGCATGACTATATCCAGTCTGTGCGGTTCAGGAAGCTTATCAGGTTATTGACATCAAAGCCAGAGAGACTCTCGAGCAGCGGTTTGTCCAGATTTAACATTCTGTTCTTCCATAGGGCATTCACAGAGGAAATGGAAGATTTTTTCCTTTTTCTCCGGTTACTTACAATCGTGACAGTATAAGTTATGAGTATGCCCCTTTTTTGTTGCGGCTTGTTCTTCGACAGACCAAAAGCCAGACCAGCCCGTTAATCTCTAGACGTTGCGTCGTTTCAATGTTGGCGATTGCTTGAGGTTGTAGGTGGGCCATAGCGTTCTGCTTATTTTGCATTTCGTTTGGTCTCCCCATCTACAATTCGCAATTCGGAGGAATTTTAGGGTACTGTAGGAACGTTATTCATTGCAGATCCCCCTCTTGCCAATTCATCTGCTTTTTCGTTACCTTCAACGTTCCGGTGTCCCCGGATCCAAATTAAGGTAACATTATGGTTTTCACTCAAGGTGGAAAGGCTATTCCTACTTTGTCCCACTACCATAAAGGTTGTTGTATCTGCGACCAGTGCCTCGATTGCAGCTGGGCTATCCGAAATAATAGCGATATTGCCCGTGAAAGAGAATACTGCGATTAGTAACCTACAAGCTTCTCCAATTGCAAGTACTTCCGCCTGGAAGCCACTGCAGGCATTG
This sequence comes from Anastrepha fraterculus, assembly GCA_037575425.1. Classification (NCBI taxonomy): domain Eukaryota; kingdom Metazoa; phylum Arthropoda; class Insecta; order Diptera; family Tephritidae; genus Anastrepha; species Anastrepha fraterculus. The sequence goes on from JAYXIM010051022.1 coordinate 17,847, forward strand.
GGCAGACGCACAGATTTTTCAATTTTTTAGTCTGTGAGAATATATACCAGCTCCAACACCACAGTCCATTTCACTGTCATCTGTATAGACTGTAGTGTCGAAGTTGTTTAGTGAGAATCCCTTATTCCATTCCTCCTTAGATGGTAAGAGAGTGGCAAATTCCTATTGAATGTTACCGTCGGGACGATGGAGTCAGTCCAGCGACCCGCTTCATTTAGCCTAAATGCACTCATGGTTGCCGTCTTCTTAATGTGTAGGCCTATTGGAATAACGTGTGTCAGTGCATTGAGAGCCTCTCTAGGACATGATCTGATTGCACCGACCGTTATTGCACATGCTGATCTTTGTATTCTGCCGAGTAGTTTGGTATTGTACTCTCTCCCTAGAGCTTTCCACCAAGCTACCAAGCCATGCGATAAAATAGATCGTATAGCCGTCTTATACATCCATAATGTATGCTTAGGTTGAAGACCCCACCTTCTTCCCAGCATACGTTTACAAGCAAATGTAGCAATTTCTGCCTTCCTTACCCGTTCTTCGACGTTTAATTTCCAGCTAAGTCCAAAATTACCCCTAAGTACTTTGCACTGGGTGAAAGTGAGAGGGTTTGTCCATTTATATTTTGTAGAGTAAAGATTGGCACATTCCTTATATCTGGTGGTAAAAAGTATGAGTTATGTTTTCTCCACGGTCCACTGGAAAGAAATTGCACAAAAGAAAATTGCCGACGTAGGCAGATTCATAGTGAAATTAAGATGGTTCGTAAGAAGTAGTGATTCTAGAAGTGGTGTATCAAAATGGCATATTTTGTGCTAACTGGTTGTGGGATGTGTTATTCAGACAAAACCTCCACCTACGCCACCATGAATGGCGTACTGATGTATGCTAGACTGACCATAGCATTTTCATGGCAGTCGGTTTTATGGTACCGAAAAGGTGCGGATTTATATCTGGCCAAGGACTGTCAATTCCATTTTTTAGGAATGCTTTCTGGAGCTACCGCAACATCATCAACAGTAATAACAGTCGGGGCCTAGTTGCAGAAGTTTATGGTATACAACCTAGACGGTTTCTTGTATGGAAGAAGGCAGCTCTAGTTTCCACGCTGAGGTAGGCAACATTCAAATTTGTACACACAATTACGGAGCAAATCGTTCTAGATACATAAGGGCATTACTATTTAGGCTTTTTAAAGTGGTTAGTGTGGTTATGCAAAAAGCTGTTCAAAACTTAACGTTTTCAGAATATTCGAATTTCAAAATTAATTACAAAACAATTGTTTTAGAGAACACGTGTAAGCATAGAGAGGTCTCAATATCAATTTTGAGCGCAGTAACTGTCGGCCGCCAGAGCCAAATGGGTACGGCTACAATTGGCAGAGTTTAGCTGCGAAACCCACTGTGGGCATAAACAGCAAATGATAGAAATAATTTTTCAAAAAGCAGGCAGTGAGGAGAAGTTCGGCCAGATCTCTAACAAAGAATTTATATGCCAATTATGTATGTATGTATGTGTGTGTGTATGTATGTAACCAGGCCACTTGCTCCCTGCTCTAAGACTAAACTATTTTAGCAACCCAATTTGAAAAAGCTCAAATGCACCAACGTTAAACTTGGCATGGTTTTTATGCAGTGTTTTTTCATGGCAGAAATACACGCGGAGGTTTGCCATTGCTTACCGAGGGGCGACCGCAATTAGAAACAACTTTTTCTATAATTTTGCAAGGATACTGGAGCCTACGTACTCCCGAATGCTAGTAATAGTCATTTACTGAGAAAGAAATTTCATCAAACATCTGTAATTTTGAAAAATAATTGGTTATATTATAATTTCTACAGTACTCGACTCACTATGTGCTCTTATTTATTTATTATTTTTACATTTTGCGATCTTTCTATTTAGAATTTTTTTTTTTATCTTTATTAACCGAAATGTGATTATGAAATTTTGTGCGAATTTATAAGCAGTTGTCCAAGTTGTGTCTTGTGCGGATATATTAAATTCAATTATTATTTCCAGGGCATATTGTTGAATATCAGCCGTGCGCACAACCAAAGCCATTGCTCTACTGCCTGCAATTCATTCCCAGATGCAATCTTCCAACTTAGAAAATAATGGCTCCCGACCTGATACAACTCTGCGTTTTTTCTCATTTCCTTGGTCCACCAGTTGACACAGGTAATCGTAGTCTGCACGCCATTTACCAACAATACGGAGATTCAGCATCTTCTCTTTACAGAATACTACAAGATTTACACCCCTGAAGTCTTCCACGATTCCCTTTTTGTACTCGACGGAATGGCTCTTTCGTTTTGTACTCCTTTTGACTGGGGTAAAAATTATTCACTTTATTTTTAAATAAAATTACGTATGAGGAAATAATCAGACTTAAAAGACTGAAGTGAATGAACGTTGTATACCTGTACTGTCGCTCAATGTAGACTACTGCCTTATGTTGTATTTTTAAGATAAATTCCAAGAGATAATTCAAAGCGAACTGTAGAGGTAAACAATTAATTTCTGGGAATATTTTATTCCAAATATTTCTCAGAAATACGAGTTTTAGGTATTATACTTAATAAATCAATAGCATTTTTTAACGAATTCTTTTTGTTACATTATTTTAACTAGGGCTTATTTTCGGGGGATGTCTAATTTTACAAAAAGTTCCGAAAATCACGTTAGGGAAAGACGGAAAAAGATGGTATTAAGGAAGTATCTTAACCTTTCCGCATATTTTTTGTTTTCCTCTTTTAGTTGCAAGATCCAAAATGTGGAATTTAGAATCATCTAATGAAGTTTTATAGAACATTTTATAAGGTTAACTTTTTAAGAATATCGTCCATTGTATTTGCAGTCAAGATAGAGATTCACACGCGATATTTTTTACTCTTCTTTTTGTTGACTCTTCTAGTGATTTTGTTGAAATAAAACCCGATTGTGACATTCGTTTTATAGGAAATGTATTTCTTCTTCTACATTTCTCTATCAATTTGTAATAATGTTCAGGATTGTATAAGTAATTTTTTGTTTTTGATTTCTATCAACCCCAAATCACGGTCATTCGGTAGAAAGGAATGATCCAATATCAAAAATGTATAGACCATAGTTGGCCTGATAAGCAACACTGTAACCTATTGCGTATTTTTGAGGATTTATATCCGCCATATGCACCAAAGTGCATGACGCTACTTCCTTCGCACCTCTTGAAGTTGTCGTTTCATCCCGTACAAACGTCTTGACTTATCATTATGGAAATTTTGGAAACCCAAATTGTATGCTTACATACTTTGCTTAGAATAGGCTGACGAAAAAGGAAGTTTAAGGGGTTACATATGCCAAAAATGCGCTAAAAGAAAAGCTGTTTTTGAAAGGAATAACAATCGAAATATATATAAAAAAGTTTTAAACATAGTTTAGTAGCACTTAAACTTTATAAAAATATGTATTTTAATTTCTCTTTGTAAAAATTAGTATATAAAAATCACGTGACCCAAAGGGCAATGAAAAAGTTGCTCTACGGTGTACATCAAACCTCCTTGAAATGTTGATGGATCTGTAAAAAGTAAAAAAATCTTGTAGAATATAGTTGTAAATATAGACTGTCGAGGCGGTTTTTTGAATTTCGAAAAATTTTGCAATTTACGAACCTTTAAAAAAAGTATGCATTTTACGTCATAAATGTCACACTTTCATTATGTTTATAAAATTTTTTAATAAAAATATCAAAAATTCGGCTGGAAAGGCTATGGAGAAAAAACCTTCGAATACTAAAAAAAAACTGCATCAAAAAATAATAAAAACTATATGAGTTATGAGGCAGCATTCCGGAAGCATGGCGTGTAGGGTTGGTAACTCCTATTAACAAAAAGGGAGACAAATTAAACTGTGAAAACTACCGTGGAATCACTCTCCTAAATTCCACATACATAATCTTTTCTCGAATCCTCGCATCCCGGCTAACTGCGGAAGCAGAAAAAATCTTATGCGAATACCAAGGCGGATTTCGCCCAGGTCGATGAACAACAGATCAAATCTTTATGTTAAAGCAAAATCTTGAATAATGCTATGAATGCAACTTAGACGTACACATCCTGTTCGTCGATTTCAAACAAGCCTTTGATAGTATCCTCCGAGACAAAATCCCAGAAGCGCTCTCCAACTTGGGTATCAGCGACAAACTTATTCAGCTGGTCATGGCAACACTAACTAACACCACTGGAAAAGTAGTTGTACAACAAGCATTGTCAAAGCCCTTCGAAATCTCCTGTGGCGTAAAACAAGGCGACGCACTTTCCACATCTTTATTTAATCTGCTTCTTCACTATGCGGTAAAAAATGAAGTGAAGTTTGGAAACCTTTTTAGTCGCTCAGGAATAACAATCGCGTACGCGGATGATATCCCAATAGTGGCAAGGAACAAAAGCTATCTCATTGAAACCTTCTGTAATATTGAATTTCGTGCAAAATCAGTAGGCCTTAGAATAGATGAAGGCAAAACTAAATATCTGAAGGTCTTCCGCAGCGAAGAAAGACGAAGTCCTGAAAACATCCAAATCGGGGCATTAACCCTTGAAAGCGTTCAACACTTCAAATATTTGGGAGTGTTAATAACAAATGACAACAGTAGTTACGACACAATACAAGACAGAATAATGGCAGCAAACAAAGCCCATTACGCCCACACAAAATTGCTGAAGTCCAAACTGCTCACACGTGAATGTAAACTCCGCCTCTAGCAGTCAATAATACTACTGGTGCTGTCCTACGGCTGCGAGTGCTGGACATTGACAAGCAACGACGAAAGTAACTTAAGAGTTTTCGAACAAAAAGTACTCCGAAGGGTGTTTGGCCCCATACGCTGCAACGATGAGTTGCTAAACTTATGCCAGGGAGAAGACGTCGTGAAATACATTAAATCCCAATGGCTTCGATGGTTAGGGCGCATGGAGGACCGCCGCCTCCAAAAATCTCTTTATCAACGAATTGTCTTATGACCCGAGCCGGAGAACGTCCAAGGTTAACCTGGCTTGACCAAGCCATAGCCAACCTGAAAAAGCTACGAGTTAGGAGCTGGAGATCTGTTGCTATGAACCGTGCAGATTGGAAGAGGTTTGTGGATGAAGCAAAAGCTCACCCTGAGCTGTAATCGCTAATTGATCATGATGATGATGAGTTATCATGCACACCGTGCCGAAACAAGTAGTTTCGAGAAAATATCCGAAATAGCCGAAATATTTCTATGAAAGTTATAAAATAGTTAGAGCAAGTTTTATGATTGGCTTGGAAAAATAGTAACTTTTTTTGTGTAACGGGGAAGCACCTTAACTTACATACATAAATACGTGGGGCAAGGCGTGGCAAAAAAAAAGAAACAAGTAATCGTGTGCACTTGTATCTGTATATTTGCATGCTCACATGACCGTGTGTGTAGCCTACATGTAGGCGCAACCGCAGCGCCGACTGTCGCTGATTACTGCGCAAACATCATCAGTCAGCAGCAGAATGGGCGACACAACTTTGACGGTAATTAAACCACATTCAACACTTCAACTGGCAAAAGAGTGAAGAGTACAGGCAAAAACTAGGTGGGCAGTATGACCAAAATAGCAGTGACAGACTTTCAGGCGCTCACACAACTACACACATACCTATCCATAACTAAAAGTGTTGGGCGTGAACGGGGATGTCATGCGAGTTTAGCGTATGAAATGTACAAAATTTTAAATGATTATTTAAATTGGTTATACTCATGTGTGTGTGTGTGTGGGAGAATATACAGTGGTAGCGATAAAAATGTTAGCACCTGAAAAAAATGTGTGTGGTTTTTTCTTCTATTTTCCCCAAACGAAAAGACTTTTTATTTGAAAACTAGCGAAAATATGTTGTCCGCACTATGGGAGAAACATGAATGTGTAAAATTGAAAATGTTGGCGAATAAAGTTTGAAGTTTGTGACTTCATAAATAGTGGAAGGTGTACCAAGGTGCAAATCATATCCGTATTAATCAGAAAAATCTTCACTTGACCTTTTCTATTTTATTCCCTTTCAGTACAGCCTAGAATATTTCTCACCCGTTGAACATCAGGCCTTTTACGATAGCGAATTATTGACAATTTTCTGGCCAACCATAGTTTGAGTTTTTCTTTTCTTGGAAACCGTCGAGGCATGCATACACAAAGTCCTAATACAGATAAGTAAATCTGACATTTTAGTCAACTTTAGGATTTTAATTTTATGAAATTGGTAAAACTTACTTTAACAGTTATCGTGACTGCAAACCCAAGCCAGTTTTGAGCAAGATTTGGAACAAATATTTTGCAGTTTTTTGTTCAAATGTATTTGTTTTGTTTAACCCTTCGGTTAGTATAAAAATCTTAAAACTTACACAACTCTATGAATTTTCATCCAATTACAATAAAATATAACTCATTCGACGCAAAATTAAATTTACTATAAGAGTAGTGTACCAAAAAAAATCTTCAATATCGGATAATATCGTAAAATTGGTGTTAAAGTTGAAAAAATAGAGAAAAAATAAAAAAATCCAAATACTTCCGTCTACAGCCTCGTCAGATATCATTTCAGAAAAATTGTCAACACACTGTCAAAAAGGTTTGTTTTCGTGCTTTCGAACTAAAAAAAAACGGAATCGTATGGAAATTGGCGAAGTTAGGAGTGATTGTTAACATCAACCTACTGAAAAACGGTTTTTTGGCCATAAAACGAGATTTTGGGGGTGTATTGGAAATTTCTCCTATACCATTTTTCTTAGTTTCACTATACCTACAAGTTTTGCTAGGTCTCCATAAAAGTATAATATCACTGTCGCACAGTGTTATCTGTTATGATGCTCTCGGCCGAACACTTCACGTATAACTGCAACCCTTACAGGTTTTTTTTTCTTTTTTTTTTTTGTCAGGACAACTAGCAAGTGCAGCACTCAGACATTAATTAAGTCCATTGTACTACACTTGGATTCCCTTTTAATTTTTTTTAAATCTATCCGATCTCCGATCTGAGTAGATCTTGTGGTGCCAAGGAGCCACGATGGTCGCTTCTTAACACATCAGTGCCAAAAACCTCAAACCTGATTCGAACAAGAAGCGGTCCGCCATCTCATCCTTCTCTTCACAAGCTGGGCAGAGTACACAATTTCCATGTGCTTCGCCCACAGAAAGTGGCCCGTCATCAGTCCAACCAGCTATCTGCAGTCCCTTCTGCTTAATGACAGGAGGGCTTGCGACAGTTGATCGGACATGAAAGGTAACATCAGTTTTGTCACAGAAAGACTTAGCGTCCCTTTGAATCCCATCTGCAGAAGCTGTGAAGCGGAACTATCTAGGCGAATGTCGAGGTCTAGCTAGAGCAAGACTTCGCTTTTCGGTAAGCCCTTCTTACAGAAAATTAATGAAATCTCAGGCATAGAGATAAAACGTTTGCTGTTATACGAAGATGTATGTATACGTGGAGCTGACTTATAATAAAAAACAATTAAAAAAAACAGCACGAGACATCATTAATTTGAACAGGAGTATGCAACCAATACAACAACAACAATACACTGTTTTCCATTTCGTGCATCATTTCTGATGCACTAATTTCAACTTCTTCTTTTTAAATATTAAGCGTAATATTGCCAAATCTTCGATTAACCTTTTAGCTTTTCTTCGCCGACAATATGTTGTACCGTGCGGTAGAATGAACGGCGATATTATTAACATAATCAGCGCTAAAAAGGTAGCCATCTTTAAATATTACTGAAGAAACTTATAAAAATATTTGTCAATAAAAAAATCACACAATTTCAGGAAAAGCAAGCAGTGACAACAGAAAACTAATGTATGTCCATAAGATCATACGATCTTTTCTTTGCCCGTTTGGTTTTTTAAAAGGTTTTACATTTGAATTTTCAAGAAAATAAAACAAATACTCGTACTTGAATTGCACATCACATACACTTTCTACGCTAACTTTTTTACAAAAAAGAAGAAAAACACATACAAGAATTAAATTTCTTTTCGTACTTCTGTCTCATTACATAGATCGAATTCTTACTTGAAAAATCACCAAGAAAAGTCACTTTTGCCAATTGGTCAGGGAGCAGCCCAATTATTCATGAAAATGAAATAATTTCGTCTGGCTACACAACATAGTCAATCGGAGGGTTAATAAAACTTCATGTAAATGAGCCTCAGTCAAACAGTGAAATAAATAATCTAATAAGCTCGGCAGTTGGGAACCTACTTTTTAATAACCGATATTCACGAGCGATGGTTTTTCGTTCTCTTCCGGATCTCTTTTTAGATATTATGGATCCAATAATTTGAAAAGCATTTGAAAATTTTTTCATTGCAGATATGAATATTTACGTACTAAGTCCAAATTTGCTGCTGATATTCCTCAAACTTGAATTTTTACCACTTTCGGGCATGTTTTAAGAATTGACATATTTGTTTCAACGTTACACAGCACTACTTTTACATTATCATAGTTACGTAACTTAAGATTTAATTTATTTATTTATTATTTATATTCATTTGATCCTTCGCGATTAGACTACCTTTAATGCCCGCTACTGTACTCGTAAATGCTCGCAAATTAATAAACATTGAATGAGCAAACAAATTTGCGAGTTCATTCGTATACATATACAGGGTGAGTTTTTCATTCGAGGTGTATATTTTTTGTTAACATTGAAAGGAAGTGCAATTAAACAATTTGTATTTTATTGTTTGGCTAGATAAAACTGGCATGCTTTGCTGCCACCCAATAGGTAAGCGAAAGTTTTTTTTTCTTCGTGTGAGTGGATAACAAATATCGAACGTCAGCGTACGTTATTTAATTTTTTCTTTTTTCAAACCCATTGGAAATATAGGAGTAAATACTGGTGCTCTGGGAAATGCTCGAAACGAAAGCCACGGTCCAGAAGGAGTTCTACAGGCCTTTAAAACCTGGCTCAACTATTTGTTTGACACCGTACCAGGCGATTTTTGGTGGAACGGCATCAACAAATTGGTCGAGAGGTGGGAAGAAGTTGTAAAAAGCAACGGCGAATGTATACCTGATTGATTAACTTATTGATACAATTATTGGTTTTTTGTTTAAATAAAAGTAATACACATATTTATACATATTATTGTTTATTAAAAAAATATTAAAATTGCACGAAAAATATTTCAGTAAATTTTCAAAACTTGCCAATAAATCGCTGTTCTATAGTTACGTAACGCAGTATATTTGAATCAATGTGAATAAGCTATCTTTCTTTAATGGAAAGTAGAAGTAAATCAAGGCAGTAAGTTATTTTCGAGTCCCACTGAGTATATAAAACAACAACAAGTTTTTCTTAGCAGTCGTCGCCACTCAGCAAGCAAGGCAAACATCAGAATTTACTGGTGTCATGAAAAAAGTATTACCAATTATTATACCAACTGCTACTCTAGGGCGGAATAAAGTTGTAGAGTACTTGAGAAAAAGTCTTGCGAATATGCTGATAACCAAAATAATGGTACCTGGAGTATAAATATTCCATATAAGAGGGCAAGTGGCACAAGCATGCACAAGTGTGCTGCCTATTTTAATCAGCTGTTTGTCAACGGATTATCAATACAAAGCTTTGGCACTGCACTCAATGCAACAGAGAATCGTAAAAAACCAGGAAAAGATTTCGAATTCACTTGAAATGCCAATCATGGCTCACAAAAATTTAATTTAGTGAAAGAAAAAGTACAGCACACGAGCACAAGTACCATTGATTGTCTGCACATGTGGATTCGCCCATAAGTATGCTACGTAGCTTGATAGCATACCACAGCACATTCATTCATAAAACAGCGCATGCATTTTTCAATAGCTGAAGAGCATTCAAGTTTAAAGCAGCTGTGTTTAGATGTATGGCAAGAAGTGGCAGAAGTGGCAAGGTCTTCCATGCAACCTTAACGTTGGTATGCAAATTGCTTGTTCGTTTTTGGAGCGTTTTCCTTACCAACACATTTTTCAAAAGGCAAAAGCATCAAAGCAGAAAATATAATTTAATTGTGTGCGTGGCTACACAGTTCAAAGGCAGACAAAAACATGCCATATTTGGAATATATAAAATTTTGGAAAAAAATCTGGTTGCTGGCAGCGAGTGGAAATAAAAACTAAGATAATAAAAGGACTGAAAAAAAAACACAACGAAAATACTGAAGAACCTAAAATGGCATAGAAAAGCTAATTTGAATCGTACGCTGAATTATAAAGCATAGCTGCCACAATCTGTCTTTCTCTGCCGGCTGCGTAGCAAGTGGCAAGCTGGTGCTGCTGCTATGTAACTAACGTGCACGCCGACCACCCGACCGCCCGACCGCCACGCACTTGGAATACCACCAACAGCCACTTAAAAAATAGCTGCTTCAATTTGCGCTAAAATATGCGCATTTATGCTTCAAATTTCCACAAATATTAGCTGACGTTGCTACGCGGAAGTGGAGCGGGAAGTAAACCTAATTACTTCATTTCTTATCATCTTTCCGCGGTAGGTTACTTAAACGCACCGTTGGCTGGGTTACAGGCAGACGACAACAACAAATCCGCCAAGTGAAAGAAAAAAATATATATACATATCTGTAAGTATATATGTATGGTTAAAAATAAAAAGTAAAAAGGCAAGTAAAACAAGTGTGAAATGAATGAAGGTCTTAAAATGCCAATGGCGAAAATTCCGAAAGAAATTAGCGGTTGGTTAGAGGAAAAGGCAAATAAAGCAGAAGAAGAGCAGGGAAAAGTTGGAAAGGGTGAGAAAGTCGCTGAACAAACTGCAAACCCGTTGCTACTCTCGAACAAGGAGACGTAAGTCCGTAATTTTTCTTTTTTTTTCACTTTTTTCACTACTTTCGTATTCCACAGCGAAAAGGTCGAACCAATGCTTTAATCAGTGTTAGAAATGAATATCGACTAAAAAAGAGCCCAAGCAAGTGACTTTGGCGAATGAAGCAGGCAAATGCTTTCGCAAAAGCCGCGGCATTATTTAATTGGCTTGTTATTAGTAAAAGTCGATTGGAATTTTCAATGTGAATGCGCTGCTAATTAGAAAAGTTTGCATTCGCCAACGGGAGTAGGGGAAATGGAGTGCAATATCAGCAACTAAAATAACAAAAATTACCCTATCAGTACAAGAAAAAAAAAAAAAATCGAAAAAAGGATAACCTAACTTTGCTCGCAGCAAAAGTCAAGTAATAAATTCTTTTCTACGGTTAAACCGCGTAATTCATGGAACACTTGATAGAGTTCCTTCATAAATTGCTGTCCCACTCATTTTGTCTTTGTTTTCACCCTCGTGATTTCAGCTATTCCATGAATTTTTTGCTGTTATCAGCACATCTTGCTACAATTAAAATTTTTGATTTGCTATTACGCACTTTCACCCTTTTTACTCATCAGCATTCATATCCTTTTTCATGTGAAATGGAGTAGGAAATACGGCAAGAAAAAGAGGTATTATTTTTTTCCAATTTTCCTTTTTATTCCCAAAATATTAAAGTGGCACATGCGTTGCGTGTTTACAATAGTTATAGGTAGTGCAAAGTGGCGCAAAATTAATCATCCGATTTTGCTGTTGAATAATTTTTTATTAAGAAAAAAATATTCTGACTTACTCTATTTGATAGCCACTGTTTGTATGCTGCAGCTACTAGATAGAAAGTGTTAAATATGGTTCACGTGTGACGCGATTTGCAGAATTATAAATACTCCTTCATTTTGAGCCACCTTGTATTTCTAATATAGTTCTGTAAATATTTTGCAATTCATTACTTAAACTTGCTTCTACAAATACTTTAGATATAATAAGTTTCACTGTCCATTATTTTGATTAAAAAAAAGTAATATTAGTATGTTGCGGCTTACAGAAGGTTTCAGGACGGGAGCGTTTTGCTGTAAGAACAAAGACGGCGATCTGGGGACTGACATCCAGAGCGTGCTTGAATTATGAAGGGAACACTTCTGAAACCTGCTAAATAGTGACAATTGCGCATGCAATAAATAAAGAGAAGACTCCGATACCCCAATCATTGACGACGGAATTGTCCTCCCGCTACCCGACCATGACGAAGTGAGAATAGCGATAACGCGGGTAAAAAGAACAACAAAGCCGCGGGCGCCGACGGACTGCTGAGCTATGCAAACATGGCGGCGAGGAGCTGGTAAGGTGCATGCATCAGCTTTTCTGCAAAATATGGTCGGATGAAAGCATAGCTGCCGATTGGAGTTTAAGTGTGCTCTGCCCAATCCATAAGAAGGGTGATCCTGCAATCTGTGCCAATTACCGCGGGACTAGTCTTTTAAATATCGCCCATAAGGTTTTACCGAGCATATTGTGTGAAAGGCTGAAGCCCACCATCAACCAACTGATTGAACTTTATCAGTGTTGCGTTAGACCTGGAAAGTCTACCATCGACCAAATATTCACAATACTCCAAGTCTTGGAAAAGACCCACGAAAGGAGAAGCGACACACACCATCTTTTCGTCGATTTCAAAGCTGCATTCGACAGTACGAAAAGGAGTTTCCTGTATGCCGCGATGTCTGAATTTGGTATTCCCATAAAACTAATACGGCCTTGCAAGATGACGTTGCTCAATACCAGCAGCGATGAAGCGACGATTGGAGTGTTTGAAAGAAAGATTCTGCAGAAGATTTTTGCTCTTTTGTACGTTGGCAACGGCGAGTATCGCAGACGATGGAACGATGAACTGCATGAGCTTTACGACGACATAGACATAGCGCAACGAATAAAGATCCAGCGCAACGAATGAAGATCGGCGGCTGGGTTATATCATCTCATTGAATACATACGCTCCGGCTCTGAAAACGCTCCATGGTGGTTATCACGAGAAAGAGGCAACTGGCGCGCTTTGTAGAACTCGGCCAAAGTCGCGTGATCGCGCTAATCAGTAAGTATATTGCAACCCGCTCTTGTCTTCAATAAGACCAAGATCAAAAGACCAATCATAGAATTTACAAATGGCTATGTTTCACTTCTACAGGGGTTTTTTGTTATTCTGTTGTGTACAACAAAGGAAATCTTATGACCTCACTCGAGTGAATTCTGATGTAGCCAATATTTCGATCCCAGACACTAGCCCATTTGGGTACGGCAGTCGCTGCCTCAAACTCAGACTTTTAGATTAATTAAAGCTTTGAGTATCACTCTCACAAAGTTTCCATCATTCTGTGACATGCCACTTATGTAGCCGCTTCCTGTATACTTATTTTTAGAACTTCAAATATAGTTTACACATTTATTTATTTTTTTCGCGAAATGCTCCCACTCGTAAATTTTGTGAGAGCTTTGCGTTTTTCCTTCTCGAGCTTTGCAAAACGGTAACTACATTGAGCTCTTTAGCAAACAACACTTGAGTGCCGCACTTAGCGAGTTTTAAATTTAAATGTTCTTTTTTATCCTTGAGCCGCATACTTACACATGCACATGCACATACATACACTTATGCAGAGCAGCATGCACATATGAATATTTTTGGATTATGCGGAGTGAAAAAAGTGTCTATGAGTTTAACTAAATTTATGCGCACACACTGTTGTTAGGAGAGAAACAAAAAAAAACATTTGTTGGTCTGTATTTATAAGCAGTGTAGCCATTTTTTGTGCAAATAGGCAAAAATGCTTGCGACAACACAGCTCCAAGTGAATTTTCGCTAATGTTAGCATATTAAAATATGTATATTAAATATATACAATATGTATGTGCACAGTTATTTGTAATTTATCATATTTAAGTGGTTCATACTTTAGCAAATTTTTTAAAATACTAACTATTATAGCCAAACCGAATATTTTTGTTTATACTTTTTTTTTGTTGTCTTTTTCAGTTTATTTTTGTTTTGTTTTTTCTTTTTGGTTTCTGCTTTTTTTGTTCTAGATGATGATATGCTGATAAAGGACTATGGTTTGAGGATATGTCTCTCGTTACAGGAAGTTATGCCAGCTCCCCAGTGAAGAAGCAAAATTTTGATATTGAATTTTTGTCGATCCGAAGGTTCAAGTCAGTTGAGGGGAGTGTCATTACAATCTGCGTCCAGTTGAGAATCTGCACTATTCTTCAGAATTTAAATTTTTTCAGGCTACATCGTTCATCCACTATTGTCCAAAATATTATGAAAATTTGCTCAAACCCAAATTCTCTACTTAAGCTATCATAAATTATATCACTCCTGCGCTTAACTGACACAAGTTGAGAGTTTCTATTACGTGATTCTGGACGAGTCTAACAAAGTGCGCCAAAAGTTTCTTTCTTCTAGTCGGCGCCAGTTGGGCACGCCATGTAAAGCCAAGTCCTTCTCCACCAAATATTTCCAACGCAGAGGAGGGCTTCCTCTTCCTCTCCTAACACCAGGTCGTATCGCATCAAATACTTTCAGAGCCGGAGCGTTTGTATCCATTCGGACATCATCACCCAGCCAACGTAGCTGCTGGATCTTTATTCGGTCGTCATTGAAAACCTGCAAAGGTACAAATATCTTCGCAGAATATTTCTCTCAAATACTCCAAGTGACGTCTCATTGAATGTTGTCATCGTCCAAGCCTCTGCGCCATGAATAAGTCTTACTATCTGTGGAAAACTTGAAAGATGCAGCGACGACAGACTATCTGGCTCTGAAGATAAATCTGAATAAAGACTATAAAATACGAATACCTGACAGAAAATATTAGCAGATCAGAGTCATATCAGATGATAGCAGTCACCATACTTCTACTGATGGCGTGTATCCGGTGCTGAGATCTACGCTATAAACAAAACAACAAAAACGATAAAACTAAAGGACATACCTTCAGCAAATGATTTCTGTTGGTAGTCAGTCAGCCCTCAAGACACTGACCTCAACGCGCAACAATTCAAAATGTGTGAATGCAGGAGATCTCTCCCGCTTATCCATAAACGCAACAGTTTTGAGAAACAAGAGGGAAATGAAAGAGCGGACGAGTGTGCAAGGAAAGGCTCTGAGCCGGACCGTCAGCATGTGGAAGAGCATGATATGCATTTTTCTAATCGAACTATACACTGCGATTGACTTCAGCGTAATGGCGGAAACCAATAGAAGGAGGTCTCTTACCATTAACTGCAGAGCCTCCAAAACGCTCTAACAAAAACTGAATCTTAAAAGCACAAAATGTTTGCTTCGATTAAACAAATCAACTGCCAGGATCGTCACAGGTGTTATGACGGGTGACTACCCTATCTTCGTCCATAGGCGGGAAGAGGTTGTAAACAGCAACGGAGAATAATAATTGATTAATTTATTGATATAATTATTATTTTTTGTTTACATAAAAGTCTACGGTAAAAACGCTACGAACTTATTCCCGAATCAATAGTTTCTTGACATCTTTTTAAAAACCTTTGAATTTTCGACTTATTAGGAGGATTATTTCGCGTTCTCGCAGTTGATATCTCTTCCCAGTGTATGTCCTATGACGTATGTTTCGTGATTCCGTATTTAGGTCCGCCGACTAAAATAATGTTTCCAAAACATAAGGGGTGTTATATTATATCCAAGGCTTCGTACTGTGAGCCGTCTGTTTTGGGTCGTGGGCCCAAGTTTATTGACAGTAACACTTGGCGGAGGTTGGCCTCTGGAGGCAATCTCTCAAGGGACATGGAAGCATTTTCGGGCAGTTAACACCGTATTAATCTGAACTTCGGACAGATATCTCTATCGGCAAACTGGCAAACTGGTGTTTGAAGGGCATGCCATTGCAATCTTTTCAAGTAGGTAGGACTGGAACGAGGGGAAAATATGCACCAAAGTTGGTACCGCTGCCTTCACTGCTGGTTCCAAGATTGCATCGGAAGTCGAAGCAGGGATGTACTCTAAATCAGCCAATTTGTGTATTTCCTTCAAACTGCCGAAAACTGCTAGTGTTTTTCAGACAGAAGTTTTTGCGATCCTGCAGGCATGCAAAATACTTGAAGAATGTGGGAGCGAGGGGATATTCACATTTTTCCGATAGTCATGCCACGATTAAGGCTCTGACAACGCCATGGGACGGATCCAAACTTATCGACTACTGTAAGCAGGAGATCATATCTTTTGGGTGTGAAGATAACATTCCCCTGATCTGGGTTCTAGGACATAGGAACATAGAAGGAAATGAAGTTGCTGATTAGATTCCAGGAAGATTTCAACTACCCGAGTTTCAACCCGATTATTGGCATCCCCCTGACTGTTGTGAGAGACGAATTGTTGCAACTTGTTTTTCAGGAAATCGCAGAATAGATGTGACTCCATTTCTTCGTGTACTAATTCGGAAACATTTTGTCTCCAGTAGATTAGACGCAGGCCGTACAAAGTCTCGGGGGATTCCACGATATTCAATTTCCAAACTCGTATGTATCTACCGGACATTGGACGATCGACACACACGCAGAAAAGCTAGGTTTACCATTGTGGATTGTGGCGCACACAGTGTGTTGAGCACTTTCCCTTGAATGGCTTCGGGTTGCTCTTCAGCCTAAATACGTATTGATGTAGCCATTAAGACAAAACGGAGCTTCATCGCTGATCACCATAAGTTGAGCTGAGCGCGCAATGAACATTACTAAAGGAACGTCGATTTTCGTAATAGAATGTTGCGGTTTGTAAACGTTGGTGAGAGAAATGTCAAGGCATACTGAAAAAAATTGTGTATTTAGTAGTCGGGTTTAGTAGCCAGACGACTAGGGTTCCTGTGTGCTCGTGTGCTTGAGGCAGTGCGCCAACCTAAATTACAACAATCTTCTCCATTACATCAACAGGCTGACTGTAGGTATCTGCCCGTTCGATGTCTCAAAGTGATACTAAAATGGCGCTTTAGTATTACTTGGCTCTCACATGCCCGTCCTAACGTATGGTGCAGAAACGTGGACGATGACAACATCCGATGAAGCGACGCTTGGAGTGTTTGAGAGAAAGATTCTGCGGAAGATTTTTGGACCTTTGCACGTTGGCAAGTATGGCCTGTATGAGGTTTATGACGACATAGACATAGCGAAGCGAATAAAGATCCAGCGGCTACGTTGGCTGGGTGATGATGTAATGAATGGATACAAACGCTCCGGCTTTTAAAGTATTCGATGCGGTACAAGCTGGTGGTAGGTCTCCTCTGCGTTGGAAAGCTTTGGTGGAGTAGGACTTGGCGTCACTTGGTGTGTCCGATTGCCGTCGGTTATCACGAGAAAGAAACGACTGGCGCGCTTGTTGTTCGGTCAAAATCGTGTAAGCGGTTATCTCGCCAATTAAGAAGAAGAAGTATTACTTGGGGAGCGTCAGACCGGTAGTTCAATATTTTCATCTACCTACTCATTGTGTGTATGTCTGTGTTACTTTTTTCCTCGAAATAAAGCTCATATTTTTTATTCTATTTTTTTTTTTTTGTTTTTTTTTTTTAATAAAAATATGTTTCATTACCAACTGTTATTTACATGTTGCCAACGGAGTATTTTCTCGATAATCTCAATATTTCGTTTCATAAACGTACAGCATCACTTTGGCTGTGCGCCACTATAAAGCAAATAAATATGCATTTGCATGGCGCCCTCTATGTGCACAGAGGCGCATATCCGTCTATAGCTATGGCCTTGTACGGTGTGCTAACTTCAACAGCAGTAGCCGTAGGTATTGCTTTTCCTAAGAAAATAGGTATTTATGTGTGTCACCAAATACGTGCATTTACACTCTCATAACAGCTGTTATAATTTTTTATTTTTTTTTTCGCATTAGTAAAACTAACTGGCGCTGGCGTTGGCGACGTCTGTAACGTGCATACGACTGCAATATTTATGTGCGGCCCACTTTAGAGCGAAGTGTATGTGTGTTTGTGTGTGTGTGTGGGTGAGAAACTATCAAAAGCAATTCATAAACAGGATATGAAGGTGTAGCGTTGAATATTTCAGCAGCCTGTCGTGGTGCGGTACTTGTGTTGAAGACGCGGCAGGCTGGGCAACCAGCGGCGCTCTACAGCCCAGCAATGGCAATCAAGCTGCTCGTTCACACATCCACACATACGTGTGCATACGTGTGTTGGGCCACGCTTCGTTGGCGATTCCGTTTTCACTTTTTTCCTTAGCCATTTTTTATTTATTCGCGCAAGCATTTCGACATTCAGTTATTTTTATTTCGGCAACACTTTTGCACTGTCGCTTTCCATTTCCGCTTGCTAGCGCGCTCGTGCTTTGTACATCTTTGAGTGTGGGTGTGTGTGAGTGTGTGTTTTGCCGCTCTCTGAAAGGCTGCTGCAATTTTCATGTGAGCTCGCACGCTTTTAAGGGTGTCGCTGATTCTATTTGGCGACCTAGAATTTTTCGCTTAGGTGGAAATGTTCGCCGAGGATGCTGTCAGGTGCTTAGGAATGCGTCATTCCTCTGGTTTTTATTTATTTTCTTTTCGGTTTTCAGCATCCATTTTATTTGAGCACTGGAGTAGCTAAAAGTTGTCATGCACTTGCTACTATCTCAATGAGAATATGAGTGTGTGTGTGTGTATTATAAATATGGAAACATGCAAAATATTTATCTCAGGTGCACTAAATCATAGTTTTTCTTTTCATAGCATTTCAACACTTCTCAATTGTGTGTTTTCGTTTTACTTATTTTTGTTTTTTAAATTCTTAATAGTTTCTGGCTAATATTAGAGATGCAAAATATGTAAATAAGTATTTTTGTACATTTTTAGAATAGTAACGTAGCAACAAATCCTTTGGTTGCTGCATATATATACTTTTTATTGGAAAAGTACCTGGAATTTCTCATTTAAACAAAATGCGTAGTTAACCCATCGTCTTACACGTCAGACACTTTAAATGGAGTTTAAATTGGTTTGTAGTTCCAGGTAACTTACAAGAGTTTTATAAGCTAGCGGTCAGTAAAAAATCTGGCTGATATATTGTATAATATTACACAGCTCAAAATGGATTTTGAGTCTGAGTTCTATACGTCTGATTTTCAAATTTTAAGAGAAATCTCTGTTTTTTCATGTCAATTGTATATAAAAGGAAACAATTTAAATTACACATCATTTATTAATTTTAATTATACAAAAAAGAATACAAACAAAAACTTTAAAAATTAAAAAAAAAAATAAATAAATAATTGGCACTCCTTTTCTGTTAGGACGAGCTGATCCTCCTATTTGTGGCGTGCGTTTTGATGTTGTTCCACAAATGGAGGGACCTACAGTTTGAAGCCGAATCCGAACGCCAAATGGGTTTTTATGAGCATATTTTTCATGGCAGAAATACAGTTGAAAGTTTGACATTGCCTGCCGAGGGGCAACCGCTATTAGAAAAAGACTGTTTGTATTATTTGGTATTCATGCACGGAGATTTCCTCCTCCGCACTTTCGAATAGTAATCACGCAGTTATCGGATACGGTGCATATTATATTTGTGTAGGTAGGTAAGTATAGTGGTTGTCGGCTGACACACCTAGGCGGCCTGCTGTAGACCCATTGTGATATCACTAACCCCTCTCCTCACTTTACATTGCCCATTAAACCAACCTGTGGCTTTTATATATCTAATACTTGGTAAAATAAATTAAAATTAAATAAAATAAGGCTTGCTAGTTTTATATTGGCTACTTCAGCCAAGTTATTCAGGGAACTTTTTCCTAAACTATTGAACCTTCTTCTATCCAGAGCCATCCACCCGCATAGCAAGTGTTCTATAGTCTCTTCTTCTTCAATGTCGTTACAGCTTCTGCAATAGTTGTTATAGGGTGTTCCCTGTCTATTGCCGCGCCTGCCACTCAGATAATGTCCTGTTAGGACCCCGAAAGATTTCTCATGTTCTTCCCGTTCAGTTTCAACAATCGGTTTGTGCGGCTCATGTTCCATTCTGGCCACGTCATTCTACTTGTTCCGGAGATTAGGGACTCATACCATAGCCTGTTGGCACCTCTTATAGTGTGTTTGTCTATAATCATCTTACAAGTTGCTTAAGGTATAGGTACTCTGTGGGCAAAAAGTAAGGTGAATTTGGTTGTAAAATGAAAAATCTTTATTTATTCTGGTAAATCAATTTCATCCCCTTCAAAATAATCCCGAAACATGCCATTTCCGGTATAGCCATCAGCACCTTCTTCGATTCAGCTTTTATCTCCTCAATCGACTCGAAACGCGTTCCCCGGAGTGGTCTCTTGAGTTTTGGGAATAGCCAGAAGTCACACGGAGCCAAATCAGGCGAATACGGTGGTTGCGGAACGATATGCATGGAATTTTTGGCGAAATGGTCACGAAAAGCGAGTGCAGTGTGAGACGGTGCATTATCGTGAAGCAAAAACCAATAGTTGTTGGCCCATAATTCTGGTCTTTTTAGACGAATTGCTTCACGTAAACGACGCATAACGCTCAAATAATACTCCTTATTAACAGTTTGGCCAGGCGGAAGGAATTCATAGTGCACCACACCACGAAAATCGAAAAAAACTGTCATCATGACCTTTATTTTTGAACGACTTTGTCGTGCTCTTTTCGGTCTGGCCTCGCCTTTAGCACGATATTCGCTTAATTGGTCAGTTGTTTCAGGGTCGTAAGCATAAATCCAAGTCTCATCTCCCGTAATGATGTATTTGAGCTTGTCCTGATAGTCTGAAAGCATTGTTTCACACACATGAACGCCACGACTTTTTTCTAAGAAATTGAGAGTTTTCGGTACCAAACGACGTTTGACTTTTCGTAGGCCCAAATGGTCTTTCAAAATGGTTTTCACAGATTCTTCTGATATTCCGATCATATCAGTAAAGTCTTTAACCGACGATTTTTGAGCACTAACTCCTTCACTTTATAGACGTGTTGGTCATCTGTTGACGTCGATGGTCATCCGGAGCGCTCCAAGTCATCAACACGTTCTCGACCCTCTTTGACGTCTTTGTACCACTTATAAATATTTTTCTGCGACATGGTCGAATCACCAAATAAACGTTTCCGCAGCCGAAATTTCATTCCGCAAACAAAATTTGATGGCACTTCTCTGCTCAATCAAATCAGACATTGTAAAAATCGAAAAATGTACATTCACATGAAAGTTGGCCCAGATGTTATTAACAGTCCTGCCAACTCATGAAAAAAGTAACTAGAGCGAAATTTTAATCCCGCGAAGTTTGACAAATAAATTCACCTTACTTTTTGACCACAGTTCGCTTTGTCTGCTTGGATCGGTAATGTGATACTCAATCTCGCTAGTTCATCTGCTTTGCAGTTGCCTTCTATGTCTCTATAAGCCGGCACCCAGAGCAGGTTTATTACAAAGTACTGTGATAATTCTGTCAAAACGTCGATATATTCTTTTGTGTAATTAAGCCTCCAAATGTTCTCCTTTTAATGTCTTTGATATCGGTCTTCGAAGTTCAACACATCTTTGTGAAAGTGTTCTAAGAAAAGCGTTAGCAAGAAATGATTACACCTTAGTTCATCTAGTTTTTATCACAAATCCTCTATGCTGCAATTTTGTTTCGGCAGTCATATGATAATTGGACGTTGAATGCATAAAAAGTGCGTGCAAATAAAAGTCATATATTACGCGTTATCTTTTATGTATCCTAATTTGATCAACATTTTTTTTATTTAACGAAAGATAATTTAGAATTTTGTGATTTTATGGATGGCTGGCAGCATTGGAGAATGGCTTGGAACGTGAGAGCAATACAGGGGAACTTGAAAAAAGCAATCAACCGATTGATCGATGATGATGAAGCGGAAAAAGAAACCCATGTTGAAATTTGAGGATACAAGCGATGACAATTAATATTTTTATGTAGAGTTTACACAAATTCTCAAAAGACGCCAAAGAGACAACTGAGGAATGGAATACGACGGATCCTTAAAAGGTGCAAAGCACTCGGCCAGATATTACCAAAGCAGAATTGAATACATTTTTGGCGATTCTTCTTGAAGCTGGTGTTTGGTTACGTTAGGTTAGGTTGTGACCATCCTGCACTATGGGACACTCTCAGGCTCATAGCCCTTTGTGTTGCCGTGAAGGGAACTTGCCCTTAACTCTCCCAAAAACCTCTCAAAAACTGGTATTAAACACAAAAGTATGAAAAAAGCAAAGGTTCAGATAATCTAATAAAATTTACAGCTGTCATGGCATAAAATCATTTCATTGCACTAACGTGTAATACTCCTTTTGGGAACAATCGTGAACGTCGTCAAAAGTTTAGCATGGCGGCACCATTGCGGTAAGACTTGGTTTTTTTTTTTTTACCAAAACCTGGCTAATAACTATGAACAGATATTACACTATGGTGAAAAAAATATGGCATGGAAATTTGGTGGACATAACCAACTATTTTATGCGTGCAAAGTTATCACAGGTAGAAATGAAGGGGAAGAATAAGGACTAAATCAAGGCGAAAAAGCGGTTTTTCGGCTTCCAAATCTGTATATTAGTACCGGACGAACAATCTTGACAGATCATTTTTTTACAACATTTGAGGGTGCAAAGTAATTTTATTAAAAGCCGTATTGCGTTCGCTGGCACTATTCGGGACAATAAAAAATGTATTCCGAAGGATATGAGAAGAAGTCGGTGCTCGCCTTGCTTTTTAATCATATTTGGATTTTTCGATAATTTGGTATCAATTTGCAGTTACGTGCTAAAAAGGAAACCGTAAACCTGATTTCTACCATACATTAGAAGACAGTGTATTTTGGAGAAGCAAGAAATCCGGAATAAAATGTATTTCATGGTACAAAGAATTCCCAGTTTTGGCATCTGCGGGGCCCTGAGCGCTACACCCACAAAGGCACTAAATATTATGCTTAACCTATTACCGATAGAGCTTTTCGGCAAGCAAACTGCTGCCAAGGCGGCTCTCAGATTACGAGAAATCGGTCTACTCAGAACAAAACACAGAGGACACACTTCAATTTTAGAAAAAATCCCTTGCATTCCTAGTACAACAGATTTCTGTAAGACCAAAGATATCAACTTAGATAAATCATTCGTCACAGTATTAAATTTCAAAGAGGAATGGGATAATGGTATTATTGTTAAGGAAAATTATATAAACATCTGTACAGATGGCTCAAAACTAGACAACAGAGCAGGTGGAGGGGTTTACTCCGATAAACTCGGAGTTAGTCAATCTTTTCGTCTACCTGATCACTGCAGTGTATTTCAGGCGGAAGTCACTGCCATAAAAGAGGGACTTACTGTACTAAAAACGAGAGTATTATCCACAAACGAAGTCTTCATATACTCGGGTAGTCAAGCAGCAATAAAAGCGCTAGAATCTAAAACACACTCGTCAAAACAGTCAAAGAATGTTTTAAACTTCTAAATGACGTATCAAAATACTACAAAGTACACCTTATTTGCATGCCAGGCCTCAGGAGTATAGCAGGGAACTGCAAGGCAGATGAACTTGCTCGAATCGGTACAACGCTCGACCTCCAAGCGGATAAGATGTTGACACCCATGCCTACAGCCACTTGTAAACTACTGATAGATAGGGAAACCATCAATAAGGTAAATACAAGTTGGCAAAACCTCTCAACATGCGAACTAAGCAGACAGACATGGACGAAATGGAACAGCGGTCGATCAAATAGCTCGTTAAGATTTAACAGAGAAACTATAAGAAAAATGATAGGGGTATTAACTGGTCATTGTCTGATAGACAGGCACGCTAGAAGGTACTTCGATTACGGTAGAATCTGTCTAAATATAGAAGAAAAGGAAACAGTCAGACACCTTTTATGTGAGTGTGAAATCTGTGCGACAAGGAGGCATTTTTAATTGATGTAGCGGACATAGCGCATCTAAAACTAACGAAGCTTTGATGGTTTATTACCGGATGGTTTGCAAAGGACCCCATAGGGTAAGGATAAATTCCAG
The DNA here is from genome assembly GCA_037575425.1 of Anastrepha fraterculus. Classification (NCBI taxonomy): domain Eukaryota; kingdom Metazoa; phylum Arthropoda; class Insecta; order Diptera; family Tephritidae; genus Anastrepha; species Anastrepha fraterculus. The sequence goes on from JAYXIM010051022.1 coordinate 41,724, forward strand.
TGGTATCACAATGGACCTACGGAAGTTCTAAGTGGGACATTGCGACAGCCACCCCACCTACCTATTTACCTATAATAGAAGGAATTTGGTCCTGATTATAAGGATCACATGGTTACACATTTTACAACGAAAAGTTCAATAAAGCCTTGGACATTTCCTTTTTTTGTAATAAATATGGTGAATTCTATTGTACTCGCGTCCTGATGCATTCACAAAGAAGTCGAAAATATTAAAAAAAGTGGCACGAATCGGAAAGGTCTATGGTCATACACTGATTTGTTGAATGTTGAGAAAAGAATGGACTTCGTTTATATCACAAAAGAGTTTAGCACGCGCACCTATAGAAACCTTTTTCGACAAACCAGTGAAGGTAAATTAGATAATTTGCCTATCGAATCTTTCTGTGTAAAAATCTTTCCTCTTTCAATTATTTTGGTATGGTTTTTTTCTTTTCAGATTCCCCAAGTAATACCAACGGCAGGCAGTGTTTTTTTTTATGGAGGTGGCAAAAAGCATTGAAAGCCGAAAAGTGAGAGACTTGTCTTTCGACTCACCCACTAAAAACCCACCTCAGCTCCGTTTCCCTCCCGCGGGAAGACCGTTAGGTAATACTTCACGGGAAGGGGAGCGGCCTATTGCCTCTTCATTGACATCTGCGCTATAGTTCAATACGTCGCAGTGTGGTAATTATTTACCGTTAAGTATTATTTCCCGGGAGGAAGACCGGCCTATTGCCTCTTCAAGAAAATCTGCGCTATTGTTCAGCGCGACGCAGTTTAGCAATTACTATTCTTGCCATGCTACTGACAGCGGACCAATGTTCTTTTGAGACAAGCATGATATCTACTAGGTTACTAGCCATTATTGGCTTCCCAACCCTATCACTCAAATCTACTTTTTCTAGCTCAAGACGAGGGCAAACAAAGAAAACATGCTCTGCATTTTTAATTAGACTGTCGAAAAAGGTGCAATACGGGACATCTTCGTGCTTAAATCTTTGCAGATAAGCCTTAAAGCATCCATGCCCACTCAATAATTGGGTCAGGTAGAAATCTATTTGTTCATGCTTTCGATTTATCCATCTCGTGATATTCGGAATCAATCGATATGTCCATCGGCCGTTCTTGGAGTTCTTCCATTCCTCCTACCAGGTACGGATGCTACGCACTGTCAGCTGTGCTCGATCCTCTCGATGTTTTTTTATTTCAGCGAACTCGAGTGCAGTCAGCTTAACTGGTAGCATTCCCGGGAGGACTAATACAGCATCCCCCAATACTGTACGGAATGCGCAGCACACCCTGAGGCCACATAACTGTTATACCGATTTAATGTCTTTCATGTATGTGCTGCAGCTTGTTGCTTCGGCTCAGGCTGGTACCGCATACAGCAAGGTAGATGATACCACACTGCTAAGCAACTTCCTAGAAGCCTGCTTACCAAGGACCTCTCGTATTCATCATAATACGTGTCAATGCAGTTACAGCCTTCACTGCTTTATCGCTGGCGTATGTTAGGTGCTGTTTTAAGCTCAATCTCTGGTCAATCATTACCCCAAGATATTTGATGTACAGCTTAAACTCCAGTGCGTGGTCACCTGCTCTGAGATTTGCTGTTTCAACTATTTTCCTGTTACTGATGAGAACTGCCTCTGTTTTATGATTTGCAAGGCTTAAACCACTGTTGCGCAGCCAATCTTTTGTGATTTCGACCGCTCAGTTGCAAACCGCTTCAGCCTGGTTTAGGAATTTAGCAACGACTGCGATTGCAATGTCATCAGCAAACTCCATGATTTGGGATTCTGGAGGTAGTTTAAGACGCAAGACTCCATCGTACATTATATTCCAGAGAAGTGGGCCTAGTGCTGACCCCTGTGGGACTCCTCCGGTTACTCTGTACCTTTTCATTCCTTCGTCGGTTTTATATTACAGCACTCTGGTAGTGAAGTAGCTTGCAACCATTTTTCGAATGTAAACTGGGACTCGGAAATTCTCCAGCGCATTTAGGATTTTGCCCCAGTTTGCTGTATTAAATGCATTTTTTACATCTAACGTTATGACTAGGCAATATTTTAGAACCTTCGATCGCTTTATGAGCGATGCGCTTAACCGCTGTTACAGCATCGGCAGGCAGTGCAGATATGTACATTTGTTAATAGAAAATATTGCCAATTTTGTGCGCAATCAAATGAAAAAAAATTGCTTACATTTGTTATTTACTTCACAGACACGCTGGAGCATTTTGAAAATATTGCAAAGACTTCAGAGGCTTTGGTTTTGTGGTCTTTCTAAGGTCTACTGGCCAACTTCATGCTGGAAACTGCAGCTTTGTGATCGAATAAGGTCGTGAGAGCGAGTTACTATTATAATCAGATATTCACATTTTTATACGACGAGTTGCACGTTCATGACCGTCATGATTCGATCCCAACAGTGACCATATAATTTGACTTTAATCTCATTGTTTTTGTTACATTTCTGAAACGCAACAATCTATGGTTCACAAAAACAAAACAAAAAACAGATCTAGAATAAAGGAAGGTACCAGGTAACTCGTCAGCATTCAACTGGTGAATAACTTAAATTAAAAAAAAAAATTTGAGTACACATTAGTGTTGTGCTCCCTTGCTTAGGCATACGTAGAATTTACCTTCAACCCACCCTTGTGTTTATTTTCACATCTCACCTCAATATTTACTTTTAGGTTTGGTGAAGGACTCAAACGAATTGTCGAAAAGTTCGCGAGCGCGTTTCACTAAAAACACATAAAAAACTTTTCCAATATATCTGCTTACACTTCCGGTTCAATATTGCCTCGAACTTCAAACTTTGCTCATCCTCTGCACACACACACATACACATCGTTATGCACACATTCCCACGTAAATGGGTGGGTGCACAAACTCCATAGGCATTTTAGGCACGCTGCCACTTGGTGGCATACAAAATGAATTTTTTTCGTGTTTTTGTTGCGAACTTTTCACTTTTCCACCTGTTTGGAGCCTAAAGATGTATATATCTGGCATTAGGTGGGTTGAGCTAGAATATTGCATATTGCAGGCCGCATGCCAAGCCATCAACCAATCAACAACCAAAAGCCATCAGCGCTTAAGTGACTTATGCAACGGGTGGTGAGGGTGTTTGTGTTGCTGTTGATGCGGCCTAAGACCTGCCTGTTTCGATTTTGTCTCGCTTGATATTTTTTCGCTTCCCGTTTTTTATTTTCTTTTTGTACTTGCTACGTCTGATGACATTAGTCTTCTGCCACACCCGAGAGAGCTAAGATTTATCGAAACTGGTGTGTCAATTTTCCATGTGAAATTCGATCATTGTTTGCTTTGCTGTATTTTTTTCACCCTGCATTAAGTGCTCATGAATCTTCCTGTTTTTGTTTTTTTGCTTGTTTGCTTTCAAAAACTTTTAATTTTTTTCACTGCCTAAGAGGCGAAAGCTTTAGTTTGCAAAAAACATTTCTCTGTGTGTTTATTGATAAACAGAGTATTTTGACACACGTTTTTGCTTTTTAAGTGCCGGAATTCGTAAGAGGCTTCTGCTCGTGCTGCAAGCCCATGCAGATATCCATGCGGCCAATGACTTTTAATCTTTTAAGTTGGCTTAATCTATTAAGTGATTTAGTTGGTAACTTTTATGCATTCAGAAGTGGAAATGCGGACGCACACATATCATTTTGGTTTAAGACAGCACAGGGCAGACTACAACTTCAACTGGGAGGCAATTAGCTTAATATTTTCTTTTATTTCGAAACTGGGGCCGATTCGCAGTCGGAGGCATTTAGAATTTTGTGCTTCATACTCAACAAAGTGTGACTTTCTTGTCAAGCAGGCGGTTCAGATTTGCAAATTGCTGGCCAGTCACGTCTCTCAAGGGTACACAAGAAAATACCTAACACTTAACCAGATTGAGCGTCACTTTATTTGGGCTTCTTGAGCTCGACATCCAATAATATAATTGTCGCATAGACCTCTTTTGGGTGTTTGGGCGAGCTCCTCCTTCTATTCGTGGCCTGCGTCGCGATGTAGTTCCACAAATGGAGGAACAGTTGTGAGCGGACTCCGAAAGGCAGATATTTTTTATGAGGAGCTTTTTCATGGCAGAAATACACTCGGAGCTTTGCCATTGCCTGCCGAGGGGCGATCGCTATTAGAAAAAAACTGTTTCATCATTTTTGGTCTTTCACCGAGATTCGAGTGGTAGTCAGACACCAACCCGTTCGGTTACGGCGGCCGGCAAAAAAAAAAGAACCACACGTTTCATAGCTGACTGAAGGATGTACTCTCATATAGCAAATGGAAAGCAGTCTCGTCTCATCCGCTTGACATAAAGTAGAGACTATAATTTTTTTTGAGGTATTCGTTCAATAAAATGAGTCCCATTATGATACCAATAATAGAAAACAATTTCCATTTGTCCAACGTTAACAGAAGTTTACTTTTCTCGCTGTGTAGGGCGTTAGAAATCATTTTGGATTACCGCAAAGTCTTAAGTCTATGGCAATGTTCGTTTCGAGGTCCTGTATATATACAATATATAGAATATAGTATACTGTTGGTAGTATTTCTGTGACAAAAATCGGCGGGTTAGAGCTTTGTGCGTGGCTTCATTTTTGTACTGAACCAGCTTTAGCAAATGGATTTTATTTCCCTACCATGCTTACCCTGGGAATGGGCTTGTGCAGGCTCCCACATAAGGGTGAAGGTAATGTCAACTGGGGTAAATATGACGATGGATAATTCCGCACAAACGCCGTTAGCACTGCTGTGAGCAGTGTAGAAACCAAAAAGTATTCAAATATGATGGTTCATGACTCGGCCGATAACTAACAACTAGATATTTTTCGCCAGTTTAACAACACCGATTATGCCTTACTAGTTATTGTCAAGGTTCATATCTCCGGAAAGGGAAAGTCATTTTGTTCAGTGTTATGACTGCTTCCTCACAGCAAATCCAGGCTTATATGTTGTTCTCAATTGTTTTACATCCAGCTATTTATGCTCTATAAGGATTTCGATGCCTTTTTGGCAGATCTCGTTCTCTTCACAGAAGAGTGTTCATATTTACCCCACATTATTCTTGTTATGTCCTGACGGCCGTGCGACCCAAACGACTATTCGAATCATTGCTTATTTTAAACAATGTGGAGTTCATCAAGTTCACTTCCCATCTTACCGATTAACTCCAATCACACACTTACCCAGTGTTTTTTGGCCCAATGAAGTCAACGTGGGGCAAACTCTTGTCTTCCCATGGTAAAACAAAAATGGGATTGGGGCCTTCTCGTTTCAAAAAAAAAAAAACGAATTTTCAGCAGTACTGGGACAAGTTTGGAATAATATATAAGTGGAAAACAAAAAGAGTTAATGCTCAATAAAAAATTAATAATTAATCGCTGCTAATTTTTTTACTATCCTAATAAAATCTCGAGGCGGATTTTTTAAATCCCCCACTTAACAGCAACTTCAGAACAAAAGAAACTCACTGAATGAAGTAGCGGAATGAAATATTAATTGTGGCGGCTTTCCAGAATTTATGTTTATATGAAAGAATTGCTAATAGCTGTTAATATTTGAAACTTTGACTATTTTTTCATAATTACCCCAGCAGACCCCAGCAAAATTTGATACTTACTTGACTTTCCTTCTTAGCAGCTTCGTAGGAGTCGCCAATGAATGTAGCGAACATTTCTGTCTGAAATACAATGCGTGGGGGCCCGTCATGCAATGGCCTTAGGTGGATTTAGATAGAACGCACTTCATGTGTTTATGTACATACATACGTATTAGTCTTTAACTTCAGTATATTTTCTTTATAACAGGAAACAGAGAACCGCATTAAAGTCTCGAATGCCATCTATATTTTTATGCTTTTGCACGTATTGAATGGTTTTTGTATTCCGTTTCTGAAAAAAAAAATATTTTCCTTCGATTGGCCTTTTTGCAGCTTTTTTACAAAAAAGGTCAACAGCGTATTGTAGGACAAGTGGAAGGTCGTCCCTAAAATTAGATAAATGTCAAAAAAGCTGCCAGAGTGCGTCCAACGCGAATGGAAGATTGAAGCTGAAGGTTGATGGCTGCAAAAGAAGTTGGTTATGTCATTTTCTTGTGCAGATAATTTAATTTTACTGTCGACGTTTTAATCAATGCTATGCTTTATTTTATTTTTCTTGAGCTGTTGGTTGACTTTTGCTTCTCAATATTTTGGTTTTAAACCAAATATTTTATTTTGTACATTAATTATTACGCAGTTTTTTTCTTTCTTTCCGCTGTATTTCCTGGTTAATAATTATTTTGTCCCTTTGTTATGAAATGCCTGTGGAAAGTCGAATGGACGATAATTTATTTTCTGGCAAATGCTGAGGCTGATTGCTGCATATTTGTGAGTGTTGCATACAAAGGACACACTTTGCACTTGGAGGACAGCCGCCCTTAAAAATTCTCTTTAACAACAAACACTCTAACAACCCGGCCCTGAGGACTTCCATGCTTAACCTGACTTGACCAAGCCATAGCCGAGCTGAAAAAGCTACGAGATAGGAGCTGGAAGTCAATTGCTATGAACCGCGTGGATTGGAAGAGGATTGCGGACGAATCTATAGCTCACCCTGAGCTGAAATGCTACTTGATGATTACATACTCCTACCCTATAATCCGACTAGCAGCGTTAATATGTGCAGAGAGATGTTTATTTTATAGTAGTTACTTAATTTTTCTTAAAAATGTCACCTAAAAGCACACTTAAATTATCTTCTTCTGCCACTTTATCTAAAATTCAATCTTGTTTTTTACAACGTTTAAGGGGACAGATACCTTAAACGGCCATATTTTCCCTGATTTTCATTGAAATTATTTAAAATGAAGATATATCAATATATTTTTTTCAAAATTGGCATACAGTTTATTACACTTTTATACACTAAAATAATATACAATTTTTATATTTTTTTTAATCATTTCAAATGGCGGATGTACACTCAATTTTTCCGGGAAGATCGCAGCGGGGCTTCTCAATCGCTAGGCATTGTAGCATCGGCGTCAGTGACCTGAATACAAAAAACCAATTATTAATGTCATAATTTCTATATGAATTAAAAACAAACTAAAAAAAATCGCGGAATAAAATGCTTAGAAAAAAATGAATTTTGGGGCGAATTTTCCTACTATTTTTGCTTCAAAAAAATTATTTTTTTGAAAAATTTTCAAAAAGTTGAAACACATAGAAAGTAATATCATCAAAAAGATGTGTGCTCAATTACAGGGAGATCGGTCAATAACTTTTCGAGTTATAGTGTACGCCAATTCGAAAAATATAGTTTTGATAAAAACGCGTCTCTCCCAGTGCTCGAACGCAAAGAATTGTTAGACATATTCTATTATATTAACATTTTATGAAAGAAAAAACAAATTTATTTCGAAATTTTACAGGCTTCTGTCCCCTAAAAAAATTTATTCTTAAAAGATAACATATAATGCATCATTAGTTAACAAATAAATCCAGCAGTACGAGTGCTTAGGAAGACGTCCAGCTGGCCTATTTGGTTGCACTCTTCCATCCAATACAATTCCAAGCAGTTGGTCAGCTCTCATCCTTTTGACATGTTTCTGCCATTCTTTACGTCTTCTTCGTCGCCATTTATAGATGTCTTGGACTTCACACATTTCTCTTATTACTTTGCTTCGTAGATGATCGAGTCTTGAGTGCCCGCATATTGATCTGAGCGTCTGCATTTCAGTAGTATTGTGGACACGCTGTGTAATTACTGTGTCTGCGTGTGCCTCGATACCGTAAATCATAATTGGACGAACACATGTTTTGTAAATTCGCGTTATGCTATTCACCCTCATCCTCCACACTATGTCCCTTAAAAAGCAAGAAAGTCATACTGCTTTGAGAGTCTGAGTTTTAACCTCATTGACGAGATCTTTTTGTGATGGTATTGTAGTTCTCAAATATTGAAAGCTCATAGCTTGTTTGACGCTCCGTCCATACACGGCAAGTTTACATCTTAGAGGATGTTTTGAAATAGTCATGCATTTCGTTTTTGTTTCGGAGATCTGCATGTGGAATTTTGTTGCCGATTTTTCGAATGCAAATAAAAGTCTCTAAGCATTATCTTCCGTATCCGATCAAATAACAGCATCATCTGCATAACATAAAATTGGTATACCTTTGCCACCGATTGTATAGCCTCTTGCTGGTGTTGATCTAACATCAATGACTGTTTCGTCCATTATTACTTTAAACAGAATGGGGCTGAGACTGTCACCTTGCCTGCTACCTGCGTGCGCAGGTGATTTTAGAAGAAAACTCATTGTCTCTCCTTTGTATGTGCTGTTATTTTTATTAATATCATCTATTATTGAAACTATTCGGTTGTCAATCTTACGCTTTCTAAGTTAATTAGCACAACTGACAAAAGAATATTTTCAAAATGCTTTGGTCAAATCGATGAAACAGAGAAAAAACGGCTTATTATATTCAATTGCTTTTCCAGCTGATTGTCTGATGATAAATGTGGCGTCAATTGTTGATCGTTTTTGACGAAATCCTTGCTGTTCGTCATTGGATATGCAATGATACTTATTACTATCGTTTAAGTACCATCCGATTCCAGTAGCTCTTCATTCTTGGACCCATCGGTAAAGAAAATATCCGTCAAACCTCTTGTAATGCACTCTGAATTGACATCAAATTTCCTTCCAAATGAAACTATGGGTATAAAGTCGTTCTCAGTTGCCAAAAACAGTGGAAACTGCTCAGATAGCATCTTAAAGATTTCTTTTTGTCTTATTTCTAGAAGCTATATTAATGGAGTCCACACATTGCTTTTATTGCTTTCTGCTATATCTTAAGATCCAAAGGGAACAAATCAAGCATAGCATTTAGCGCATCACTGCAGGCTGTACTCATGGCACCCTTAACGCATAAACGTCGTTCATACTCCGTCTCCACCAAGTCACAGAAGCATAAGGAATAATTGGTTTTACAAGCGCTGTGTGTATCCACCAGACCACAGCAGGTTTCAGAGGTTTCGCCAAAAGCTCTACTGGATTTTTGAAAGATCCTCAATGCACAACCATCCCAAGTCAGCTTCTTATCCAAGTTTAAGCGTAGATTAACTTTATCGGAAAGACCAAGTGTCACACCTTTCAGTGCTGGAGGACTAAGTCCATCCAGTTTCCGTTTCTCATGTACAAGGCTAAGATAGTTTTGTACGGATTGACGGAAAGATCTTGTATCATGCACCAGTCGTCGATTTTATCCAGAATTCTCTGCACTTTCATGCAAAGCATTCTTAAGGATTTATCCGATGTTAGTGCACAGACATTGCGCACATATGCTGGGATATGAAATCCGAGTTCTAGCTTCTCCGTTAGAAGAGAGTCTACGACGAAACACCACAGTAGCGTAGAATGAACACCCGTAGCGTAGTTCGTCACTGTGGAACATATCCACTTTACAATGGTTTGATTAACTCCATGTCGTTTGGCAGAGAAATATATTGAGCGAAAAGTGGCATTATCAAAGCCCTTTGAATGCCCACGAATACGCCCATTTTGTACTCGTCAGCTTTCAGTCCGGCTTCTATCTTGCTAACAAGATCGTGGAGGGCTGATTAACATGTTTTCCCGCTCTGGTAAACACACGAATGTGATTCTTCACCACTTGTTCTAGACTATTCAATAGGAACGAAGTCAAACTGATTGGTCTAAAACGTTTAGCTAGGGAATAGTAATCTTTTTATGTTTTCGGCGTAAATACTCCTACGCGCCGCGATTGAGTTGCAAGACAGGCTGGGAATATCCTTTTCAGGGCCTCAATCACCCTGTTTCCTCCTCTCTTTAGCATTGCTGGACATATTACATCAGGTTCAGGGACTTAAAGTTTTCAAAGGAATGCAAGGCAAACCTTATCGATTCGTCTGTCACTATCTAACTGTCAATATACCAGCTATAGAGGTTCCACCATCGCTACCGTTAATGTCAATTCTGCTTTCTACTTCAGAAAGCATTCTACTACCCAGAAAATGGGTTTCAAGTAGAGCATTAAACGTTTCCGATTTGGGAACGGTTATGAACCGTCAGGTTTTCGAATGGAATCCAGCCTTGCTGAGCGGTCTAGTTGAAGCACCTTCCAAAGCCTAGCTGTTTCCTTCGTTTCTTCGACTGTACTACATTTCTATAACATTCAACTTGAGCTTGCCTCACTTTTTTCCTGTATTCTCTTTAAATTCTCAATTTAAAAAACTGCTAAATGTCTTCAGTACAACATCGATATAATAAATATTTTAGTATTTGAAAAAAATGTACTAAGGTTATCCGTTCGTGTGTTTGCAGTTTAAAGAGCTAAATTTTACTCATATTAATTCTTGAATTTAATGTACCATTTTATTTGGTTTTAATATAAAATCAATATAAAAAAATTCGTGAAAAGAGAATTTGGAGAATTTGAGCCACTTAAAACATGCACTTTATTGTCCTGAAATTTAATGGGCTATGAAACTGCGTACTAAACTTTTTTTTAAGTTTTGGACTTTCAACCTTTGATTTATATGATATTTATTGTATGTTCTATAAATATATTTCTATAAAAAACGTGTGGGAATTAAAAAAAAATTTAAGTAAAGTAGTTAAAATCGACCCAGACGGTGTGGTACTACAGGTGTTTTGCGGGCTGTATATGGTTCTAACACATAGTGAAAATATTTTTAGCGATATACTCTTGAACAGGCCGTTAAACCGAGCGCGTTTGGCAGAATCAGCTGATGGCCTGTGACGTACAAGAAACTTGAGGTTGTATTAGTGATATAGGAAGAAAAATTAACCAATGACACTTCGTTGCCGTCTGAACAATCAATGATAGGACGGATGTGTGAATACATGGGAAACAATCGTGCAGAATTCGGCTGTCGAATCTCTCAAGTGATGTGGCAGCCCAAGTTTCCTTTAAAAATCTTTTCACCATGGGATAGCTGGTGAAAAGGTGCTGAGATGATTCCGCCTCATTCTCCAATAAGCTGCTGGGGATAGATGGGGGATAGATACTCATATGGGACAATGTTCAGAAAGTACACCCATAAAATTCTAAAACTGCGGCTATTATTAAATAATAACCCTGCAAACCAACTACCTGCTATTTACACTGCTAACTTGTGGGTATCGTTCACCTGTGAAGTTGTGAGCTTTGTAGTAATTTTATATTCTACGCCGTGCAATTGCTACCTACTTCCAGTCTATACGTGTGATGATTTTATTCGCTCGCACTAACAGAAATTTCTCAATACTGCTGTGTTGCTCTAATTGACATTCAAGTTGTGAATGATGTGGGTAACATGTAGTGAACAAAACCTTCTGAACTCATGAATGTTGTTGTTAACATGTAGTGAACAGAATTTCATGAACTAGTGAATTTCGTTGTTAACATGTAGTGAACAGAATCTTTTGGGCCGGTGAATGTTATTGTTAACATGTAGTGAACAGAATCTTTTGGGCTGGTGAATGTTATTGTGAACATGTAGTTAACAGAATTTCATAAACTAGTGAGTTTCGTTGTTAACATGTAGCTAACAGAATCTGATGAATAAGTGAATTTTGTTGTTAACATGTAGTTAACAGAATCTCTTCAACTGGGTAATTTTGTAGGTAATACTTACGGATCCTATATACAATAATCCTTCAAAATTACTGAAACAAATGGTTATTTATTGAATATTATTTATTTAATGAATTATTTTAATATTTATTTAATTAATTTTTAGTTTCTAAAGAAAATTAATACAATATACAATAATTTTTTTAGTATGTTCTATTTATGTACAGCTATTTATATTAATTTACTATTTACATTATAAAATTACGTTAAGTTTTAGATATTTATTTTAATATTTACATTGTAAAATTAGGTTTGGTGTTAGACAAATTTAATTTTTAGTTTTAGTTATTTATATATGTACATCAATTAGTTTAGTTATTAGAAAAGTTTACGTTTTAGTTCTTATGTACATAAATTAGTATAATATTTACATTCTTAAATTAGGTTTTGGTGTTAGAAAATGAACATGAATTAAAGTAATTTGACATTATAAAATTAGGTTTGGTGTTAGACAAATTTTAGTTTTAGTTATTTATATACATTAATTAGTTTAGTTATTAGAAAAGTTAACGTTTTAGTTTTTATGTACATAAATTAGTATAATATTTACATTTGATTATTCTTTTCTAATAAAATTTTATTTAGTACCTGAAGAATAGTTTTGGCTAAAATGGTAATAGTTTGCTTTTATGCCGGTATTTAAAATATCTATTTTACAGAAATTTAAATTGATGCCTAATTAAATAAATATCAATTTAATGTTTTTTCTATTTTCGCATAAAGTTTAAAATTGCTCGCATTTTACTTCTAACTCCTCTACGGGGTTTCTCGCACTGTTTTGTTCAATTGTGGCCGCTTCGCTTTGAATGTTGGTGTGAGTAGTCCATTTTGTACCGAAAACGGATCGGGATGCAAATATATATCCTTGACCTGGTATATAAATACAAAATTTGTAATTATTATTAATTTTAAATTATGATATTATTACCACGTCATACGCTACTAGTATAAGCAGATATGCACTGGCTACTTACCTGTTCGAAGGATTTCAGTCCGCTCTGCTTACCCCAATTCAGCATATCGCTCCTGATGAGTTCTTTTACTTATGGATTCTTGCATAGCACCGAAAGTGTGCCTTTGACGCGATTGTCGTTCGCCCACTGCTTGAGAACATCCACATCATTTCGGTTTCCGGGAAAAAAATGTCCTCCATTGTACTTAAAAAAAAGAACGAAATAAATTATGTATAATGGGGACAAGAATAAGCTTATTTCTATCATTTATTTCCCTTTTAAATTTCCTGATTGTATCGCCATTTATCTTGCTGTACCTATATAGTATAAAAAAGATGTTATTAATACAAAATGGAAAAGATTAAATTAGAGGTTTTATACATATTTCATGCACCAACCGTGCATATTTACATACAGTGTATGGAATGCAAAGTATGTATGTACATGCATAAGAATTTTACTTCGCAGTATATATGTACATACATATATTGCATACTTAATTAATATACACTACGCTGCGGTGAAAAAAGATTTGTTGCCCATAGCTATGAGAACACATATGTATTTCAGGTTAGGATCCCCGCACTGATCCTGTATGGGCAACAAATTGCTTTTCAACCCTTATTTCTCACAAAACACACTGCGCAGTGTACGTATGGATGCAAAAGCTATGACCACCGGCACTGGTCATGCCTTTGCACATTTTACAAGCGAAAAAGAATTTGTTTACATTGTGCAAACTTACCAAAAGAAAGATGCCCGCTTTGTTTTCTTCTTTAATTTGGAATTGAATTGCTTTTGATGCACCTCTTGAAGTGAATACGTTTTTCTGAAAATAAAAATACATTTTATTGGTTTAAATAGATATATAATTGCAAAATTTACTAAAAATTGTTCAACTTACCGTTTTGCTTGGAGATTTTCACAGAATTAATTTTTGTATTTGACATTTGCAACTTGTTTTTTGCTGTCACTTTCGCACTCACTATAGTTAAGTTTAATAAGTATTCACGAAAATTATGAGATAAATATATGTATAACCCATCGAAAATGACAAAACAATTAAATGTGATTGTGTGGGTATTATTGGAAAAATTGAGTGAATGTGTTGGTAAAATTGGAAAAACTGGTGAACGTTGGTTTGCAGGGAAGAATATTAATAATACAATTTTGAACCCATTTTTGTATTTTTTTTTCTTCTTCCAAGCAACCGAGAGGTGTTAGTCTTTTATAGGTATAAATAAGTTTCAGAAACTTTCCATACAAAAAAAATACAAAAACAATGTCATCATTACCACAGCTCGTTCTATAAGGTTTTATGTTTTTTTCTTCACTCTTTACCTCATACAATTTTATTTCATATAAATTTTGCATTTTTAAATTGTTTTTACTTACTTTTTTTTTAGTTAGAAATCATTTTATGAACTCCTGCTGCCAACTTAAATTCACGCCTCAAGCAAGGAACCGCGTCATATTAAACGCTAAGTGCAAGTCTACATAAGTAAAGCGCTTTTTGTTATAAGATTATATTCGTAGATGTAGACACAGGTTTCTCTTATACCATCAAATTGACGCACAGTGCGGCGTGAGGGGATTGTCTGTTCAATGAAATGATAAAAGACCAAATAAAGTGAAACAAGCAGTAGCACAAATCAAATTTGGCAGCTCAAATAAAGCACGAAACATAATTTGAGCTTTGAAACTGAGCGGAAACGTACAAAGTTACACATAATCACATTCAGATATATATATATATATATATATATATATATAGAACACTGATTGTTTATTGCAGATCTTCCCATCTAAGCACGCACACACTTTTTCACATAATTGCATAGGTATATACATACAAGGTACTGCAAAATTAATCATCATCTGGTTTTAAGTTATGAATTATAAAAAGAACTAAATGAAAGTCCCGTCACGTCTCTAGTGACCCAAACAGTAATAAAATACCTGGGCATTCAACTTGACTGCAGGCTTACTTTCTGGGCCCAGACATGGCATGCGGCTAACAAAGCAACAAAGGTCACAGGAATGCTAAGAGGATTAATGCCATACAGCGGTGGGCCAACACAGATCAAAGGAAGGCTAATCATGGCGTCCACAAACTCAATTCTCCAGTACGGCAGCAAAGTATGGGGAGATGCGCTAAACTGCAAAGCCAAGCGCGAAGCACTGTAGACTGTACAACGAACAGCGGAACTCAGAGTTGCCTCAGCACACCGCACTGTCTCTGGCGCTGCAGTCTTTATGATAGGCGGGGATATACACGTCGACCTCATGACTCGGGAACGAATGGATGCATGGGGTTCCAAAAAGAAAAACGTCATCACTAGCTTCTCAGAACGGAGATACCAAACTATACTGCGGTGGCAAAGCCGATGGGACACTGTACCGTATGGGCAAGGTAAGTGACCAAATGCATATATGTACTGCGAAGCGATGACGCTGAACACACGATTTTTAGTTGTGATAGATGGCTCGTGGACAGGATGCTCTGAGGAAGCAGATTGGCGACATCGCGTCGGTAAAGAAATACATCGAGGACATACTACGGAAAAAAAGATATACCTCAACACAGTACAACAAAGCGAAGCTTCACACACAGAGACACAAGAAAACGAGCCTATAACATGAAAGCTGGCTACAAATATGGTGACCCAGATGTAGGTGAATAGAATTAGACCCTTACGAATGGCGTTCTGGACTCTACCGAAATACTGCCGAAATTAGTCCCAGGAAGAGTGTCTTCTCAAAAGGAGAGGAGGGATTGCTTTAGTGACCATGCAGTAAACAGCGACAGCTGTAACTACGAAGACATTTTGCACCCTACTTCACACACCACAAAAAAAAACCGACTCTGAACGGCAAATGGTTTTTATGAGGATATTTTTCATGGCAGAAATACACTCGGAGGCTTGCCATTGCCAGCTTAGGGGAGACCCTTATTAGAAACAACTTTTTCTTTCATTTTGCTGTTTCATGCACAGAAATTCGAACCTACACACTCCCGAATGGCAGTCACGCACCAACCCATTCGGCTTCGGCGGCCGATAATCTTCTGATAGAATAATTAAATTTGCGCCGCCTTCTATTGATTTTTGTGACTTTCACCGCTCAAATATTTAATATCTGTGGTGTCACAAAATTGTAATTAATTCTTAGACATCTCTCGCTTGAAGAAAATTGAGAAATACTAAAATCGAATAGCGAGGGTGGAAAATCGAACACTCAACTGAAACGCTGCCTTGTTAATAGGCTGCCTAGAAACTATGAGAATTGCTCCACTAGACAATTTTGTGTGGGAGGAATGTTACGCCAACGATTCACGTGTTATTCAAGAGTTGAAACAGTTGAGAGAAATCGAGTTTGCCGTTGGTGAGTTAAATGCTACAACTCGCAAATATAAGCGGAGAAATCGGGTTGAGAGAATAGTTTGCTAAAAGCCAGGCCCATTTATTAAAGGGACTCGACCAACAACAATGTTGTGTATGTTTGATTGTCAAAGCAAAGTATTGACAAAGTAGGAAACAAAGAATGAATTCATCTCATTCTATTCTAGGCTGACAGCCACATAGCCGAGGCTAAAGAAAAAAAAAACAAATCAGCTGATTTCATAGATTCGCCCTGCCTAAAAGCCAGCGGCATGAAAGTCTTTTCAATATGTCATCTGAATTGTGTTCCACGTGCATTGAAAAGCTTTATTACTTCCAAAAATAAAACATTGTTCAAAATATTCATGCGCCCCTTATATTGGGTTGGGGAAAAGTTCGTAGCGTTTCTACCGAAGTCTTTTGTTTAAACAAAAAACAATAATAAATAAGTTAATCAATTGAATATTCGCCGTTGCTGTTTACCACGACGATTGGGAGCGGAAAAGATGATAATTGGTCTGTGCAAGGTCCGGAGAATACAACGGATACTAAACGACCTCCCATTCAAGCTCTTGAATTGCGGCTTTGACCACTTGTTGCTAACACTTCGCTGTTTATGACCGCGTGTTGCACGATGATGGGCAAGAGCTGATACTTTTTTTTCGTTGAGCTCGTGAGGCACCCAGACTCCAAATTTCCCGGTAAGTCCCATTGAATGAAGGTGATTGAGAATCGTTTTATGAACGCAGTTTATTTTTTTTCGCCGATTCACAACTGGTTAGGCGACCGTTCTCCTTCAAATGGGATTTGAGACGTTCTTCATCGAATTCGGAAGGCCTTTCACTGCAAGACGTGTCATTGACGTCAAAGTCGCCATTTTTGAACATCGCAAACCATTTCCGTGCTGGAGACTCGCCTATGACATCGTCTCCATACACGTCGCAAGTGTCCCGGACTACTTCTAAAAAATTGAAAAATTCAAAAATGCAATTAACATAGTTTCGTATAGCAAAAAAGTTCTATCGAATGAATACTTACCCTTTGCCAAACAGCGAATAAATCGTTGTTGAATAAAAGAAAATATAAAAGCGCTATGAAAGTACTCCCCAACCCAATACATTAATAATTATAAATAGCCGATTTAAATTGACTTCCAAACACTAGATGAACTACCCTGTATAGAATACCGTTGAATAGCTGCAAATTCCTGCAATAAAGACGCGACAAATGAGGCCTGACTTGACTGGCTCATACAACCTCTATACTACATCCAGACAGATGCGTATGTCTTATGCCCGCCGCAAATAAGCAATGAAATTAACCATTAAAACCAAAAATCAACTCATAAGCCAAAATTAAATTATATTACACAAAAAGTCAGAGCATTTTTTCCCCTCCCCAATCACAGTCAATTCGTCAATTCCTCACTACTTACCCACCACTTTTACACGTACACTTCTGCACATTTTGCCAATACACATTTGCGAGTTCCTTTTTTCATCAGCAATTTTTATGTTGGTTCAACTTTTAGTCGTAAAAAAATTTTCGCAATTTATTTAAAGTACACAATTTTTCTTGGTGCCAGCTATTCGATGAAGAAAATTTCACACCGAAAGTACTCGGAGAAACTGCGAATAATTGGCATTGAAGTTAATGGAGGTATTGTTATTGCCGTTGTTGTTGTTGTTGTTTGGTAAGAGATTTGTTGCGTTGGCATTTAATTTTCTCTTACTCTAAATTGAGTGCAAAAGTTCGCACGGCACGTAGTTAAATAAAACCTTGTGACTTTCGCTTTTGCATTGAAGTTCCTTCATCAATGCTTCCAATTTTGTGGCAAAGTTTTATTTCAAATTACGCTTTAAATTAGCTACAAATTTATGAAATAGATTCGCTCACGTTAACATTTTGCCACATTCCTATAGATGTTTTGCATGCAGACGCGGACATTTGATACTTTGGAGAGATTTTCCTGATGCTATAATCATGCTTGGCAAACGGTTTATTATGCAGTTAAAGTATTTGTTGCCGTCATACTTAAAGTTTCTGGCATTTTTTTAAATGAAATGGATAACAAAGCTTTGTCTGGCGTCTTACGATCTCCTCAATTTGGAAATTTTACAGACTAATTTAAATTTTATTTTTGACTAAGTGTGCAAGCTTTATTCAAAATAAGAAAGCATTGCATTTCTAGAGCCGAATTGGTCAAGAGAATTGTCCAAAATGTGAGTTTTTGCTCAATTTTTTTGTTTCCTTGTTCACATCACTCGGGAGCATAGGGTCTCGACAAAACTCAGTCTTGCGTTAGTTTCGTAAATCTATTTTTGTTTTCTGGCAGGGTAGGGGATTAGCCTGCGGCTATCAGTTTTAAGTAGTGGGAGTGTCCACCTGTCGTTGGTTAGGAACAACGCCTTCTAACTGTTTAGAGCGCCATCTGTGCTCCACATTTTTCTGTCAGAAGGATCACACAGATGGTTGAGGATTTTGCTAAATTTTGCTGTGTCTGCGCTAATACCGCGGTCGCCCGCTTCCTCTTGCTGGTGCCGCTGACTCAATGTGTCACTGCATCTTTTTCTTTGTTTTTTGCTTATTTTAGCAGCAACAATGCAAATAATACGCTGACTTTTGTGCGGGAGTAAAGATTGGAAGGATAAGTTTTTGGGGAGGAGGAATCAGTTTTTTGTTTTTTGTTTGTGCTTAGAAACTAGAAAAGTAGGTAAGTTTTGGAAAAGTGCGAGGACCGTGCTTTACGTGGTATTCGAACCCACAACCTCTGGGATGGCGGCTAGTGCACTTACGCTAGACCACCGAGGCCACTTATTTTTGCCCAATACTAAGTTATTAAATTCAACAATATGAAATGTGAGGTCCAGCCTCAGAGTTTTAGCAGAGACATAGAATTTTACCAATTCTAGTAGTTGCAGGCAATCAATGTTGTCATTGATAATATCGCCTTTCAAAAGACGCACCCAGAAATCGTTTTAGAAAAAGACGTGGAAAAATTGAGATTCTTTCAGGTTTCAATATTTCTATTCAAAACACGGCCTTTAACAATTATATGTGGAAAATTACATCATTTCATTGGCCACCAGGAGTACGTTTACAGGTAAGATCCACCAGATAGTTGTTTCATGACTGCATAAATGTTAAGAGGGTCGAGATATCGATGACAAAGGTTGTTCAGGAACAGAACGTCCAGAGAGGCTCGTTATTTGTTTTGACAAATCACCCAACTACCTATTTAGTCTTGATGTAAACTCATTTTTATCTGAAAACTGTATGAAGAAAAACATGCGCAAACTTATAATAAAAGATTAAGAAGAAGGAAACTAATATCATCAAAGGCAATGATAAAGAGGAAGACTGAAAGAGGGGAGCCTTCCTGCGTAACATTAGTAAGTGGAAGTTTGTTTTTGAGAAAGTTTGTAATGAAAGTTATGATTTTCTTGCCGATTTTCCATTCCTTAAGCTGTGGAAAAATAATATGAGCTCCAATTTCGTCGAAAGCTCTCTGAAAGTCAAGGGATAGTACTGATACGTCTAACGTGCCTTGTCCTTTTTTGTAGGCGGCTTGATTCTATGTTATGTATTTGTTTCGCTGAGCATATCAAATCAAGCGATTGACAACGATCTTTTACAAAATTTTTCCCATACACGGAAGGAGGAAGATTGATATGTATGTAGTTAGCAACTTCATCGGCAGATAAAGATTTCCAAAATTGGGAATATATATCAGTATCGAATATTTTATTGTAGAGCTTTACCAATCGAAACTTAAGACTTTTAGGCATGTGTCTGATAATTGGGTAAGAAATTTTATCTTGACCCGGGGATTTGCCCTTAACGGTGGATGCAACAAACTTGAATTCAGTGAGTGAAATGCTGGCTTCTAAATGGTTTTCCAATAACAGGTGTTATTTTGAATAATCCGCTATTTCGGTAGATGTCACTTTTGAAGCTGTCATTTTTTGATATTTGACAAGTAGAAACTACACCATTAATAAAAGTGGAACGATACACTGTTAAAAAACGCATTGAAATTATTAAAATTCACTATAAAAATGGTAAAAATTTGGCAGAGACGGTTCCTAAAACGAAAACATTTTGGGTCATCGTGAAGCACAGAAACTGGTGAAAAAATTCGAGCTGTTGGGACAATTTAGTGATGTGAAAAATAAAACCCGCTCATGTTGCTCAAGAACAGCCGTAAATATTGCTTTTGTAGCGGAAGGTGTTGAAGAAAATCCCGGTGTGTCCATTTCTCGTCGTTCTTTGGAATTTGCCATTCCACAAACGTCATTACACCGTATTTTACATAAAGATTTGGGGTCTTCAGGCTTAAAAAGTCCAGTTAACACAAGAACTCAAGCCGGCCGATCATCAACAAATGAAATGCATGAAAATGATCCGCAATTTCATCGAAAAATCATCTTGAGTGATGAGGTCCATTTCCACCTCGGTGGCTTCGTCAACAAGCAAAATTGTCGGATGTGGGGCTCAGAAAATCCAAGAGTTATTGTTGACAATCCTCTCTATCCTCAAAGTGTGACTGTTTGGTGCGGTTTATGGTCCGGGGGAGTCATTAGACCTTGCTTTTTCGACAATGAAGCTGGAGCAACAGTTACGGTGAATGGATTGCGCTATCGAGAGATGATTAACGATGTTTTATGGCCGGAATTGGATGGTATTGATCTGGACAACGTTTACTTTCAACAAGACGGCGCTACGTGCCACACAAGCAACGAGACCATTGATATTTTACGGGAAAAGACCTCCAATAACACCTCTTATTGGAAAACCCTCTACTTTTCTAGCGTACTAGCTTAACATATAACTACTCGAAGTATAAAATTTAAAACGCTTGCATTTTTTGTTAAACAGAACTTTTTTTTTTAGCTGTATTTTTCATCGGCATTTGGGAAGTCTGCAGAGAGAGAACATAATGTACAAGAAATTAGTTTTGATCCTGTTGAAAGTAACCAGTTGAGCCAAAGAGGCAGTGTTATTAGGTTACTTCCGCGTTATTACTTCAGAGGCCATTGTTATGGAAATTTTACAAATTTGCACTGATAATAAATGGAATTGAATAGGCGATACGTGGGTGTAACACAAAATATCTTCCAGAAGTTGTATACCTCACAGAACTAAAAAACAAGTGAAATCCAAATGCTTGATCTGCTCCTAAGTATTTATAAAAGAATTGCATTTCAGTTTTTTTATATTTTACGTAAATATTCACATTAAAGGAAAATTTTAAATGATTTTTTAAGAGGAGCGTCTTTGGGCTTAGCTAGGAAGTAGAGATACATAAGCCACAGAATTCGCGTTGCTTAAATCATAGTTATAAGGGAAATCTTTGTTAGACAAAAAAAAAAAAATGATTAGCCCCTGTTGTGTTGTCCTAGATAAAAAGGCTTTGTAGGTGGAGGGTCGGTTAACATCCGGAAAAGTTACGAATTTGCAGCGTATAAATATGCAAACTTATTCGTGTACATATATACATACACACGCCTGTAAACACACTTGTCTATACATTTGAATGTATGTCAAAGCTTTTCCTCAAGACTGATAAAAGAAACTTCCTCGAAGCCCAATAAAAACCAAATACATTCAAACCTTCAAATTTCTTTCCAAGCATACAAGACTCGAGCTATTCAATATTCGTATGTATGTATGTCTCTAGGTATGTGTTCATGTATGCATGAGTGCCATGCGCGCAACCAAAGGGGCTGGTTTTGTGGTTTTGATATCAATTATGGATGCCACTGTTCAGCTTTAATACGTAAAAAAAATTAAAAGATACAATCATTAGGTCAAAATTTCACTCCAAGGGGTATCGGAAAATAATTTCGTGTTTTTACAGTAAATTCAAATAAATCAATTTCTTACAAGTTTCTCTTTTTACGCAATGATGTAATCACCTTCGTTGGCAATAATCTTTTCCCATCCTGAGTAAAATTTTTCAACGTCGGATCGATAAAAATCCATTGATTTTTCAGTAAAATATCTGGAGATGGCATTTTTCATATCAACCAAAGGGAGGGAGTTTATTTAAGAAGTACGGCATTACAAGAGCAGTTGAATGGGGTAACCAATATTTATAAATATCTATAGAGACTCAAACTCCATCATGGAAAGAATTCGAGAAAAATTTGCTTAAAATAATCTTCCGAGTCGAAATCCAATTATGTCTGTTTTTATTTCCATCCGGCTAAATGTCTTTATTTTTCCCATGGTGGATTAAATTTTTTTTTTTGTAAAAATTTCATATAATATTCTTTTTTCATCTCATTTTTATTTTTTCATTCTAGAACATTGAGAAAATTTTATACAAAAGCCCCTCCCGAAAAAAAGTCCTGTTTGCACGCCTGATGTGTGCACACCCAAGCAACTGAGGCAAATGTAACGTATTGAGCGGGTGTGAATGTGAGGGAGTAAAAGAAGGGTTTCAAAGAAAAAACAGCAAACACTCCTCCAAAAAAATCAACAAATTGACATAATTACCATGTTTTGATATAATTAAGCATTCCTGTTGGCGGCGACAGCGATTGCACACAGAAAGCAAAACTAATTAGCTACTCTTTTTGTTGTTTGTGTGGCTGACGATACCGAGCCCAATGTTTCCCGTTACCTCTTGCTGAGCAAAATATTTTAATTTTCGCCTCAACAAGTTTTAATTTGCAGCAATTTATTTAAGTGAATAACTCATATATTTCTTTTATTTCTTTTTTAGCTTTTTCCAGTGGGTGTATGCGCAATGAATTTGTTGTAGGCCCTTGTAGATAGGCCCTTCGCAGATGCCCTGCAGGGAAGTTTACTAGTACCAATTGTAAAAAGAATTCAGAATGTGTGATCAACATCAGACCGTTAACCGGCTCTTAGCGATTCTGAAGGGATCAGCTGATCTGCTGACGTAACGAGGGTCATACTAGTGGTTTTGTTTACGCAAGAGGTCGGCAAAAATTGAGATTTTGTTAGTGATATAGTACAAAAAAAGAAACGCAACCACCTCTCGTGTAACTTCGTTGCCTCCTGGACACCGACTGATTGGATGAGTGTGTGAATACGTGTGCAATGAGTGGGCAGTAATCGTTAGCCGACGACCTTGTGACGTAGTAACCGAAGTTGCTCATAGAATTTTGTTTTTCACCACACCTAATGGCCAAAACTGTTAAATCTGTGATCTTTGTGTGCAATGAGCGGAGAGAATGCTACTGCTGAATCTCCGATACTCTCATAATTATGCTTCGGATACCAAACCTTGCAATCCATCACCCTTGACAGGTACAAAAGACGTATACTTTAACGGAATTTGGACCATGAATAATTTACATTCCTTCTACATATTTCCTCTATAAGTAGTTGGGAAATAATATGTTTCGTCCACTGAATTACTTCTCTAGTAACTCAAAAGTAATACCGAACTCATCAGATTAGAACTGGTAGTCTCTGTGATCCTTTTTCGTTGGTTTCGAAGCAGTATACAATTTTAAAAGTATATGTACACATACATATATAAATACTATAAAGAAAAATATGAACAATCTCACTTTTCTCTCGCTTGATAAAATATAGTAGTTTCTATTGGGCCGTTACCTCTGATATGAGGCTGACTGAACCGCCTTAAAAAAAAGGTGACTTATAAGACGCAGTAGGGATGCCAATCACTGAATCATATTGACTCAGCGGACTATTATTGTATAACAAACGACATATTTCGATAGAGATTGAAAACCTTAATAAACTAGCGCACCTCGAAAGCCATTATCAGCGACGAACCAGTACCTATTGCAGGCGAAGAGCTCTAGTTGTCTCAAGAAACCTGCGAAACACAAACACAACTGCGCTCTGAATATCTTTTCAGACCTTCAGAACTCTTGTGACGCTTTCGTTTCTACGAAAAGAAATGTTGCCTTTCTACGGTGTACAAATTGTTCAACCCTGTAGGAAGGTGGCCTACGCCTTCGTACAAAAGAGTAAATTATGTATTTATCTTTGCCTGGCACACGCTTTTCTTAATACTAACACTTTAAGTAGTCCGCTGATTTTCAGGCAAGCAACTCCGTAGACAAAGGAGAAAATTTGTCCTTCGTCTCCGTTGAGTATGGCTTTTTTTAAATCGAACACAGGATTATCTCGCCAGAGTGGCAATTAGCGAGGGTAGGACGAAGTATATGCTGTCCACTAGAAATCCACTCGCAAAAATACATGGATCCAGCATTTCACCGGACAACTAAACTTTTGAAATTGCCAAAGAATTTATATAATCACAACAACAAACGATGTTAGTCTGGAGATAAACCGACGAATCACGCTTGCTAATAGGCGTTACTGTGGTCAGTATGAAAATATGTAGCAGAGACCTCACTCTCTTAACGAAACTACTACTCTACAAGACGCTGCTCTTACCCCTGCTACTCTATGGCGCTGAAGCATGGATTCTGTGGCAAACTGATACACCCACTCTTGTGGTATTTGAGAGAAAAATACCTCGGAAAATCTTCGGTCCTCTTCATGTTGGCGATAACTACTACCGCTGTATGAACTGTACGACGATGTGGACATAGTTAAGCGCATCAATGTTCAGAACTTGTGATGACTGGGGCTTTTCAAGCGTAAGGATGCAAAAACTTTTGATCAGGCCATGCAAGTAAGCAAGTAGTTTTCTGTTGTATAAAGGGCCGTCGAGGTACATCTGGAATGTTGAACTTAAAAACAAGACTATTGTATATTTACTTAAAAATAATTTTATTTGCACTTAACTTTGTATAATGTGAGTACACATATCATAGTTGAAAATTAATCAATGTAACCTCCATCTCGTGCAATTACCTGCTCCAGCCGGGACCGGAAGCGCCCACATGCGCGAGCTACCTCCTCTTTGTCCATTGTGGTCATCACTTCCTCGATGGTTGTCTTCAGAGCGTCCTTAGTGTTATGAGGCTTCGCGTTAACTTTTGCTTCAACTGTGCCCCATAATAATAATCAAGAGGATTGCAGTCTGGGCTTGAAGATGGCCAAAAATCTGGTGACCAGTGGTAGGGTAGGTTGTTCTGGAGCCAAGCCTGAGTCTTCTTTGCCTTGTGAGCAGATGCGGAGTCCTGCTGAAACACATATTCTCTTCCAGCAGCCACGCGGTCCATCCGGGGTTGCGTTTTTTTGTAGCCAAACCACTCAATTATCTCTTTAGGGCTTTTTCCGGCGCCAAGTGACTCTAGTATCGCAGCTCTTCTGTCCTGCTCTCGACTCATCGTTTCACTAGCACTTACTCCGGCACTCCAATGTCAATCAGGAAACAATACACTAAAAATATGTCCCTTTATCAGCGGCTTTAGTAGCGTTTACTGCTCCAGAGCTTTCGAAATGTTTTCTGGACTTACGTCGACGGCCCTGTATATGTATACAAGGAGAAGTCCAAAATAAACAAGACGGAGTTAAAACAGAAACGACAAGAGCTTTGTTCTGATAACTGCGAGTTTCTTTACTCAAAATAGTCGCCTCTGGCCTCGATACAGTGTTTTGCGCAATCTAAAAGCTTTTCGAAAGAGTTTTTCAGATCATTGACCGGAATGTTCTTCAGGATGTCAGTACAAGCCTTTTGAATGGCCTCTACAGCGAATACGGTGAATTCGACAAATGCGATGCAACAAACGCTTCAAAACGTCAAGATAGAAAATTGCATTGACGGATTAGTCCGTCGGCGGGGGCTACTTGGGGTCAATTCCTTTCGAATAGTAAAAACAAATGAGCATCAACTTGATTTTTGACTTCTCCAAACGTGATTTTTTGGGTGGTGGCTCGTCTGGGGCCTTCCATTCGACACTTTGACGTTCCGTTGAGGGTTCATTTTGAAAACACCACGTTTCATCACCAGTTACAATGTTGCCAAGGAAGTCCTCTTCTTTTCTCGCCTTTTTAATGAGGTCTTTCGAATGTTGCTTTCTGAGCAATTTTTGGTCCTCAGTTAACTTGTGCGGATTGAAACGTGCACAGACCTTTCGTAAGTTCAAATTATCAGATAAATCGCGATAAATTGATGTTTTGGAGATATTCAACTCCGATTCCATGAATTTTGACAATGATTTCGGGTTTTTTTGATAAATTTATGAAGAATTTCGATAGAGACTTCGGTGATTACTTTATAAAACACTGGTATTTTTTTATTGAAAAGTTTTTCTTCAAAATTGTATAAACAAAGTCTATAAAATATAAAAGTATAATTGCACGGAAAGAACGTTTAATCACCTTTACAATAACACATTTTTTTTTTAATACCGGTTGTAAATTTTTTAAAATAAAAGGTTTTTAATTTTTCGAAGATCTGTTATTTGACCCCTTATAGCAGCTGTGATATAATTTTGAGCAATTTATATGCAATACAGGATCATGATCATGTTTTTTAAACTTTTTTGTATTATAGTTATTTAGATACATTAATTTTATATAATTTCTTACTAAAGTTGCAATTTCGAGCTTCGAAGGCCTTTAACCAAGAAATTACTGTTTTACTTATCACACAATCTCTTTAAAGATTGTTTGCTTCAATACCTAGCCGAGTGCGGTACATTGTAATTGAATATTTAGCGTTTTATTGAAACTAAAATTTATTGCAATTATTGGGTATGGGAATAAGTTTCCGCCCTCGTAAAAGAGGTGTCGCTGCTGCTACTATTTTTGTGTTCGCTCTAGTAATATACTGGTGATTTGAAGGTGTATATGTGAGGTCCCGATCGCAGTAGTTGACATTCGTTTGAAGCATAAAGATCCTTTTTCATCTGACGTCAAAACTGTCTCCGTTCGTCCCGAAAAAACAGCATTTGCGGGTAGTCACCCTTTATTATGACCTTTTAAAGAAAAGTGCAGCTGAAGCGTGTCGTATATTGATCAATTTTTACGGTAATCAGGCTCCATCAAATCCAACTTGTAAATAGTGGTTTCGACGCTTCAAAAGTGACAATTTCGAAGTGAGTGATAGAGATCGAGAAGAGACACCGAAAAAATTCGAAGATACTCAACTACAACAATTCGTGGATGAAGACGTATGTCGAACCCTTGATGATATGTCTAAAGAGTTGAATGTTGACAGATCAACCCTTGGTAAACATTTGCACGCCATGGGAATGTTCCAGAAAGCAGGTAACTGGGTGCCACATCAATTGAAGGAGAGGGCTATCGACAGACGTTTGGTTACTTGTGAAATGCTTCTTGAACGCTTGAATGGCAGAAAAGAAAAAGTTTTCGGCATCGCATCGTCACTGGCGATGAAAAATGCATCTATTATGATAAGCGTCGAAAATGTTGGAGCCTGATAGGTAAACCAGATCAATCGACAGCGAAAAATTAAGGGTGGTTAAATTTCAATAATTTCCGAAAAAAATTGTATTTTATTCAAAATCAACACTGGCCCTTTAAACTTAACCACCCTTTATATTCATGCTTCAAAGGTTATGTTTTGCATTTGGTGGGATCAGAAGGGTGTCATCTAATATGAACTGCTCAAACCATCTGAATCCATCACGGCCGATTGTTATCGCCTGCATCTGATGCGTTTGAATCGAGCTCTCAGAGAAAACCGGCCGGAGTGGGATGGTAGACATGACAAACTGATTTTGTTGCATGAAAACGCCAGGTTACATGTTGCTAAATCGGTCCAGAAATATTTAGAGGGACTGAATTGGGAAATCTTGCCACACTCGCCGTATTTCCCAGACCTTCGGATTAGCATCTGTTCTGATGAAAAACTCGAATCTTTCGTCAGTGGAACCCGTATGCTGCCTGAAAGATGGAGTTGTAGCTTCCATAATATCAGAGATTATTTAATTATTTAAATAATTAGCCAAGAAAGGACGGAAACTTATTCACTTACCTAATAAAATATAAAAACAAAAATATTAAATTATTGTAATTAAAAATATTTTATCATCTGTGAGTACGACTCGAGCCAGCAACCGACAGCATTAGTTGGCTATCGTCATTACAAGAAACCAGGTTCAATACCGTTAGATAATAAGTGGTTAGCAATTGACGGAAATCGTACTGGTTCTGCACTGGACATTGTTTTTTCACTAGCTCAGGTTATTCCTAGTGGGTGTCCTGTTTTTCGTCTGTGTAAGTGTTAGCTACAAAAAGCTTAGGAATTGAAAGGTGGGTATGCAGATATAGGCGGGCAGCTCTTTGCTTTCGACAGCACTCAGCTGCTTTGGTTTGAAAACAGTATTGGGAGCCTTCTTTAGCAGAAGCGAAGGCTTGCGTATAAATAGAAATTTATGTGCACCTATTTAAATATACACAATACATCTTTAAAATATAAAGCTTGCGGGTATATTCTTATATCAGGTATTTGGCGCAGTTTCTCCTAGAATTTGTGCTGCACGACTTCAAGTTATCCCATCAAATCCTACACTTTTGTGTCCCTCGGCTGAGTGGCAGATGGTTTTTATGCGAGGATTTTCCGTGGCAGAAATGGATTTGAAAGCTTGACAACTATCTGCCGAGTGGCGGCGGCCATTAGAAAAAACTTTTTTCTATAATTCAATGTTTCATATTCATTTTATTCCTTAAATGCTTAAATTTGCTTGACGCCTAAGTACCGTTGTTTGTCCCACTTTCTTCGCCATATTCAAGCGCTACACTTGAATGTTCTTCCTGGGCAAAAACCTGGCACTAATTCAACACTCTTCACTGCTTGCAGCACAAAACATGGTTACATATTTACGTATTTACATATTTACCTATTTAGGTATATCGGCTGTCCTCCTTGACTGTTACCTACTCTCGCTGCTTTTGAACACTGACAACCAACCGCCTTTATTCTGCTTCCTCTGATACAGAAGCCTTGCTACCTTGTCTCAGCCAACTACTACGCCTAAAAGCAGACTTGTGCACAAGAAATTAGTGCTGAATGAGTTCGGCAATGAGGTTGAGCTTACATTCGTCGTGGAAGTTGAAATTGTTGTGAAGAAAAAGGTGGCACAAATCGGTAAATCTAAAGTTTTCTCCTCTTATTATTTACTTAATGTGCGGTAAGTTGTTGAAAATCAACTCAAACCAAATAAGCGGAATGAGTAAGCAACTTCATTATAGGACTACTGAAGCGTTAAATTTAAACATTTCCACATTTCCCTGCTGCAAGATTGTTGCACTTACACGTACATATACATAGGCATACATAGACACATACAAAGCAGATGTTTAAATTAGGTTTCTTAAATAAATAACACGGAAAACTTTTGAAAAGTTTTTAATTGATGTCTGGTAGATTTACTAATTTCGATAATAAGTTGAGCTGCTTGCTATTGTGGACTGAGTTTAGTGCATGATTTTAAGCTAATTTATTTTAGTTTTCTTTAGTTTTTGTAGTTACAAATATTCTTCAGCCCATCGGAGGTGAAAATTGTTTTATCGTTTATGGCTTGCTAATTATAGCTGAAATAATATCACCAGGCGATAAAACTAGGTTTTTGGTCACCCACCAGAGCAAGACATAGTTTTTCTATTAAGTGCGCAACTAAGTTCTCGCCGTTTTTTTTCATGAAAATACTACTTAATTCTGAAAAAAATGGTTACAAGTGAATCATTGAAAGTATTGCCCATCGCTGGCTACTACTTTTCCCTATCTTCGTGGTAGATACCGTCGCGGTAAGACTGTTCATCTTTTGAGGCTATCCACGGATTTTTGGATGTCTTCATATGAATGGAACTGCTGGCCAGCTAGACCATGGGCCATCGATCGGAACAGGTGATAATCGGACGGCGCAAATTTGGAGAATGTGGCGGCTGGGGTAGGATTTCTCATTTCAGTGTTTCCAGGTAGCTTTTAACGGGTTTAGCAACGTGAGGTCGAGCGTTGTCTTGCTGTAGAATCACTTTTTCATGCCTCTCCGCGTATTGCGGCCGGTTCTCGCGCAGTGCTCGGCTCAATCGCATTAATTGAAATCGATACCGATCCCCAGTGATGGTTTCACTTGGTTTTAACAGTTCATAATAAATAACACCAACTTGGTCCCACCAAATACATAGCTTAACCTTCGCAACATGAATATTCGGCCGAGGCGACGACGTAGAAGCATCACCTGGCAGTCCCTATGACTTTCTTTTCTTTGGATTGCTGTAGGTAGGTAGGTAAGAAGGGGTACTCTTGCAGGTACACTTGAAATAGCACTTACGTGCCGTTTTGATACAAAAATGTGGACTAGGGAAGAGAAAAACCCTCTACAGCCATCCAGTGCTGTTGATGTAGCGGAGGAGAGAAAATGGATCTAGGCTGGAGAATTTCGTCAAGTCATCCCGAAAGGCCACGCTAAGGAATCTCAAGCGCCTAGCTGCCAGAGCCGGACATTTGCAGAGAAAGTGTTCTACAGTCTCTTTCTCTGCAGGATCCCCACAGCTTCCGCAATAGGGGTTGTACGGAATTCCAAGCTTCTCCGCATGAGTACCAATCCCCCAGTGACCAGTGAACACCGCAATAAGTTTGAAAATTGAATGATGGGGGGATTTCCATCACCTTAAGCGTTCTGCTCTATCGTATTGAGGCCATAGTGTTTTCGAAATAGCACACGAGGAGACAGACCTCCATCTGTCTTGCGCCTTTTTTACAAAGAAATTGTGTAGTTTCCCTTTAACAACGGTCAAGAGGACACAGATGTCTAATAAGGGGACAGTTGAAACCAGTTCGGTCGACCCCTTCCTGGCAAGCTTATCGGCTATTTCATATCCCTCTATATTCCTGCGCCCAGGAACCCACATAAGGGAAATGTTTCCTGCACATTCGAGACGTTTGAGTTCATCCTTACAGGAGTTCACCAGAAGAGAGCTGCAATACGGCGACGACAGGGCCTTGATCGCAGCTTGACTATCGGAAAAAATATTAATGTCTCCCTCCCAACAGCAATCCCGAAGCATTTTGCATGCTTACAGGATCGTGAAGACCTCTACTTGAAAAACGCTGCTCGGCAGTTTAAAGGAGACCGAAATGCTGGATGATTTAGAAAAAACTCTACCCTCCCACTACAGGCTCCATCTTGGATCCGTTAGTGAAAACAGAGGTACCTATATCCGTGCCGACTCTCCCACTTTCCAATCTTGCCTGCTCGGAAAGATAGCCTAGCACAACCCTCAAAACCCAGTTTACGGATAGAGAGATCAGTGCAAAGAACAGAGAAGGAAGGGGAGATCAGCTTCCAAATGCTATTATGTCCTACAGGAAGTTGCCTCTAGAGTCCAATCACCTTCAACCTAATAACGCTCTGAGCAGCAATGGATTTAACTTGCAGATCCACGAGAATTAAGTGCAGAATAACGTTGAGCGCAGCAGTGGGGCATGTTCTACAAACACCAGTGAATCCCACACATGCTGTTCTCTGCACTCTCTCTAGTTTAGTGGTGTTGTAGCCCTTCTGAAGAGCTACCCAACAAACTAGGCAATCGTATATCAAAATTGGCAGAACAACCAAGTTGTACATCCAAAGTACGACACATGACTTGACACCCAATTTTTTGCTGAACATAAACTTACAGGCGTTCTTAAGACGATTATCTATGTGCAGCTTCCAGTAGAGCTTGTTGTCAAGTATTACACCAAGATACTTGACTTCCGATGAGAGAGCAAGACACTGGTTGTTTAGTCTTGGAAGCTTAAAAGGTAGAGGCTTGTATTTTCTGGTGAATAGCATCAACTCCGTTTTATCAGAGTTGACTCTGAGACCGCAAATGGCAGCCCATCTACTGAGTGTAGCCAGTGCACCTTCCAAAATTTCAGCCATTACTGATGGGTAGGGACCTGAGACCATTAGGACCAAGTCATCGACATATGCAATGCTGGATTGCTGTAATGAATCCATTTTTTATCACCCGTCACGATGCGATGAAGAAAAGCCTTCCTCCTTTCATTTTTTGCCGCTGGAGCAGTAGTTCACAGGCGACAAACGACGTTCTACATCCCTTGGTTTTAACTCATAAGGAACCCAAGTCTCCTGTTTCTGAATCATTCCCAAAGCATGCAAATTCTTTGAAATGGATTGATGGATTGCCGGGTAACTCCTAATACTGAAGCATGTTCTTCTTGCGTTTGACACGGATCCTCATTGAGCAATGCCTCCAATTCAGCGCCTTCGAAGGTTTTTGGCCGTCCTTCACGCGGACGGTCGTCAACATTAAAATCACCGTCTTTGAAGCGACGGAACCAATCTCGGCACATTGTTTCACTTAAAGCAGCATCTCCATACACTTTTTATAGCTCTCGATGTGCTTTAGCCACCGTTTTTTTTCGAATGAAAGAGGAAAATCAACACTTCCCGCAAATGACGATTATTCGCCACAAAATCAGACACGTTCACAAAACCAAAAGTATATGATACCAAAACAAAATCAGTAATGTGTCGAAGCAGTTTGTTTAATTATTTTAATAAAACACCAATTTATTTTTGATGTAATTTTTATTTATTTCCCTTGCTAATGCAAGGGCAGCCGGTCTCAGCGGAAGAGTTATAACAACTAACTAACTTGGTGACTGCACCTGAATACCTAACTTTGAAATTTAGCTATTGCATGTGGACAACGCGTGACTTGAAGTTGCTGATAGAGCGTCTGCTGTATGTTGGTGATATCGGCTTACGCTCGCTGCTTGAACGTGGGATCGCTGCCTAACTGCCTGCTGCATTGCTTGCTCTGCGGATATGGTAGATATTGTTACATTTATTGTTGCGACTACTTTGTTATTAGAGCCGCAACATGGGTTATTGCTGGTGTTGTTGTCATGTGCCAAAATTATTATGTGTTAACTTATATTTTTAAATTTTTATGCTTTTCGCCGCGTGAGGCAATTTCTGAAATTAACTTTCAACTGCCGCACAAGGTCGTTACTAAAAATATATTCTTTTATCTACTGTATCTGCTGCTCCGCCCAACAGCTTGGATTTCTTTAAGAAAAAAAATATTTTGCTTTTTTTCGCAAATTTTTGAAATACAAAACTGAATTACAAAACGCTTTTGAAAACTGTAATTGCGTATTTTTTTATTTATTGTTTGTTGGGAAAAATATGAAATATGTGGGTATTTTACTATACTTTTTAAACACTACAATTCTCTTTAATTCTACACAATTCTGTATTTCGAAAAAAAAAATGTATATTATCTAATGTTTTTTTTTCTAATTTTTTGCTTTCCTTTTTTTTCTCCTTTTGGATCGCACATTAACTTTAAATACCAGCTTGAGTCATAAAAAATTCTTAATGCCTACCATGACTGCAAAAGGAAAAAAAAATTGCTCCCAAGTGAAGCCGGAGGAAAAGAAAACGAAGCGAAATGAAATGAAAGGAGCAAATATAAAGCATTAAGACAAAGGTTGGCCAATTAATTACTGCACTAAATCCTCTTACTATTATGGGGTACTTAAAATGCTTACAAGTGCGTACTTCCGCTCGCTACTTCAGCGACTACTTCCACCACCGGAGGCACTGGCACACACTCATGCAGATACAGCATCGCAGCGGAGTGCAGTGCGCTGGCAGTAGCAGACCTTGCGGCCACTTGCAACTTGCAAGTTGCAACTTTCTATATAATATCATCATACTTGCCACATTTTACGCCACTTAGGAACCTTTTCCATTTGTGCTCGCCCTTCATTGCATTTGCAGCAGCAGCAGCAGCAACTAGTAGTGGTACTATCCCAGCGCCTTCCACTGTTCTTCAACTTTTGCTAACATCGCATTTCTTTCCTTTTGCTTAACTGCGCATCTTTCTCACCCCCCCAGCTGGCGATGAAATTGTTAATTTTCAAATGCAACAAAGTTGAAATATTCAGATTAGTAAAGCACTAAAAATGAGTGCAACCGATTAAAGGCATTTGAAATAAAGCATCGGCGCGCGAGTGGTGAGGGAGAGATGAAATGCAGAGCGGCGGAAGTAAATGATAGTTAAAGAATTTGAATTCGAGACTCGCAATGCTGCGATTAGATTGTAAGAGGTAGCGAGTGCGAATTATGATTGCAATTTGAAGTGCTGCAATAAAACCAACAACATAAGTAGCTATTATAAGCGATAATAGTAGATCTTGAAGCTGGAGCGTTCGGTGTAATATAATTTAAATTTGTTCAAGAAGAGAGTTACCAACGGGGGAGAGGTCAAGAGAGAGGTTAAGAATTACGTCTTGCCCAGTAACAAACAGTAAGGGCATACTCATCTCAGCGCCCACGCCGCTGTTGAAAGTTTTAATTTTGAAGACTTACTCCCTATCGCGAATTCAGAGAATGTGGTTACGGACAAAGCTCTTGATACCTATTGTAAAAAAATTAGCCTGTGCACTAGGTCGAAAAAAAAAACAAAAAAAAAATACTTTCGTGATCAATGTAATCGAAGCAAACGGTACGTGTGACAACAGCGGATGCTGGCGAGCCACGCAACAACCTAAAAACTATGCTCAGTCTCATGACTGAAGTAATATTTACGCAGATAAATCTGCAGCATAGCGAAGCGTCTGCGGCTCTCCTGTGCATTTGCATGTCTACGGCAAAATTGCAAACAAACTCACAGATATGTAATACTAATACAAGAACCATGGGAAGGGAGTGTGAGACCACGAGCATGTATTATCATGCCAAGGTTGATCGAACACACGAAATTAAAAGAGCAATGCTTCAGACATATCGTTGTTATGGGAACAGTGTCGAAGCTATTATAGTTACGACTCTTTACAGCCACCTCCTTCGAGGGAGCTAAGAGAAGTACTCAAGTATGCAGAATCCCATAATCTGGGGCTAATAGTGGGCTGTGATGCAAATTCACAGAACATTGTATGGGGAAGCAGCAAATGCAACCTCAGAGGTCTCAAGTTACTGGAATTTATTCCGTTATCTGATTTGGTCATTCAAAACTCTGGTAATAAACCAATTTTTTTTACCAAAAGGAGACAAGACATGATTGACCAATAGGTCAGTTGGAAATCAAATCAACCGATGACGAGTTTTGGAAGAGGATTATCTTTCGGACCATCGTCTTACCGAATTACGGCCGGGCATTCCGGCACACATTAGCAATACCTTTCCGTTGGGAATCCTTGAAATATGGACTGGGACAGGTATGATGAGCTTGTAACAGAGCGATTACCAGACCTGAAAAAACTCAAATCAATTGAAATGATTCAAGATGCTACTGAGAAATTAGAAGGTAGTTAAATCAACCAAACCAAATGTGGCTGTCGTGCTTGGAAGAGGCGGATAGCACTGAGCACTTTCTCTGTGAATGTCCTGCCTTTGCTAGAGCAAGGCTACGAGTTTTGGGTTCCGATGTCGTGGGAATGCGTAATATTCGTTCTCTAAAACTGGAGGATATTTACAGATTTGCCAACGGATCTGGAAAATTCTCTCACGACTAACTACCTTTATCGCTGTCTCTATTCCTTCCTATCTCTTTCTCTGGTACTTTTCTCCTTCTTTCCTTGACTTTCTACGCCCTTTCCAGAGCTCTAAATACAATGCGCTTTTTAGTTTGAGTGTTTTAGGAGCCACCAAATCTCTTGGTGCTCCTTAGCTCGACCTATTCAAATTTCAATTTCAAGGCGACTGCCCAGTAGTGGCAGACTAAATTACCTGGGAAATGAGGCTATAGATCTAAGCCTCCGGGTATAAATTAAGCCTACAACAGTTTTAGGACTTATTAACAGCCTAATACTGTTTGAGTAGACTACATGGCTGCACAATAGACCTCTTGAGGTCGCAGTGCACAAACATAATAATAAAAAATAACAACCTAAAGCAACAAAGCACAAAAGCATGGCACCTCCAATCTTGTCAAAAAAGCAGCAACCGGTTTGCCGCACTAGACACAAACATATGTACATGCGATGATAAAGAAGAGAGCGAAAACGAAAGTGAATCTACCCAAGGAAACGTTCATAAACCACCCCCAATTTTTATACCACAAGCAAACGACATAAGCAAAATGATAATAAAGTTTTCAACTCTAATTGGCAAATATAGATTTACTTACAAGTCAGGCAAAGATGGACAAGCCAGAGTGATGACTGCAAATAGTGACTGCTATCGGAAACTAGAGAATAAGAATATTACTTTTCATACTTATCAATTAAACGAAGCCAGGACATATACATCGAATAGTGGTTAAAAAGATTCTCCTTTCTGCACCACTTGAATACATTAGAATTGGGTAGGCTAAAATTAGTTATACTGTGCCGATGTCAATATCTTTTATTAACCTTGAGCGATCACCAAACAACAAATGTGTTTTTGACATTAATCAGTTATATAGCCTCTTCCTAGACGGATGGTTCCGTGTATAGAGGTCCACGCAAGTTGGGAAAGTCTCTGAATGTCATTCACTTAGGACTGGCTAGAACGATTCTTCTGCATATGGTTCAAGCAGCTCACAACTTCCGAGCTTAACCCAAGTATCGCTAAGTAACTCCCGAACATCCGTTTGAAAGCGTGAGAAGATGAAGCAACCCACAATAGTTGGTTGTGCGCTAGGTTTGGAATCCGCCAAGTAAAAATCCCGTCAACGAAAGACATCACAAAGCATCGGATGAGAACTGCTAACTCTGATGACAACCTCTGCAAACGAAGTGAGGATTATGATTTGAAGACATGCATCTAGAATGTCTGGACCCGCCATTCAAGAGATGCGATGGAAGGGGTAAGGCAAAAAGATTATAGGACCTTGTGATGTCTACTAAGGCTGACATCTAAAGAAGCGCAAATTCAGTGTTGGATTTGTTTTGGGACAAAGACTTTGACGCCAAGTACTAACGTTCACTACGGTGGACGAGCGTCTATGAATAGTCCGCAGCGATATTCTTTTACCTCGATGACTGGAAAAGACGATGCGGCCAAAGATGTCTTCTTTTGGCCCCACAGTCAGAAATTCAGTCTGCACAACGAAGCATCCGGTAATGGACAGAGGCTGATCGACTTCGCCGGTACTCGAAATGTGGTAGTCTGCAGCATCGGATTCTAGCACAAAAAGATATGCCAAGCTACAGGGCTGTCTCCTCTCGAAAAACGCGAAACCACATCGATCATGTTACTTCTAGTGTTTTAGTGTTTCAGATGTGAATCAGGAAAAAATCAATGTCTCCGCGTTTTCGACAGATCACTCGTTAATCCGGTGGATCAACCTATGCGACCACTGGCCTTTTGGTGTCTGGCCCCATTTCGATTGCCATTCAGCTACCGAGGTAGGGCATTCTGATTGTTGTAGTTCCTCTGTTTGGGACCTCGCGAGCAGTGTAATCTCTTCTGTTCAATAGGCTTAAGAAATCGGTATCAGCGAGGCAGATACCTCTACGCAACAATCGTTTGTGACCTTTTCAGTGAAATCAATGAAAGAATTTACTGCACGTCTTAAGGTCATTATGAGCTGGCATGGGGAAAATATATTTTCAAGACTCTAACAATTTTCAATAAAACTTCTTAAATAAGCACAATTTTTTATCAATAATATTCTAGCGATGACACATACGAGGGTTGCATTTTACATTTTGTGCCCACTCATTAATACAAATGGACTTAGGTGTAGAAGTAGGTGCCTACGGTTGTCTGGCTACTACTACCAGCTGATGTAGCAAATCATGATGAATAGGAGGTGGAAGTAATTTAAAAATATTAATGTTGTCAGAGTGAGTGGCTCGGAAATTCATTATTTCACTTAAAATTTATTTATTTTTTTTTTTTTTTCAATGTAGATATTTACAAAAATATTCTACCATTCATAACTTCTAACTATCAGCAAAAATCTAAGTACCTACTCAGACGCATTACTCTACAAGAATTTTTTAAAAATAATAAAGCTTAAGTGCAGCTGCCCTAAGCAAGCGCCGAGCAGCCCAGTTACGCTTAGTGCAACATGAAACTACGACAATGACAATGCTAATATTTGTACGCGAGCTCACGCGCCGCAGCTCATAAAACACATTTGCTATCATAAAATAATATAACTTTAACTATTCCAATAGACGCAGGCGACGCTGGCACCGATGTTGTAACCTTGCGCCGTGCCGCTAGCTTAGCCGCAAATTCTAAAGCCAAGGCGAAAAGCTGCTGTGCATTGCCACATTAACTGTCTACACGTAACTGCATTTATGTGGACTTTTGGCAAAACAACTTAAGTCCACTTGGCGCATTCGAACTGTTAAGAATTGGTTAGCTAAGTGCTGGTGTGATATCTAAGCCAATAGTCATGCATAGCCGCAGCTTAGAAATTCGTTGCCATAATTTTGTATAAACTTAAACTTAATTCCAAAATTTTCCCTTCAAATATCGTACTTTTTTAAGCTAACAACAAAACTTGTTAAAATCATCTGAGTGATTCTATCAGAAATCCACTTATTCACACACATATAAGTATTCTACGTATGTATATGTGTGCATGTGGCGCTTTGTGTGAACTTCGCCCAAGTAAAAGGTTACTTAGAACTCGTGCCCAAAGGCGTTACAGGAATTGCACAAAGGTGTTATGCCACTTCAATTGCTATATTTCCTGCCTTTTTACTTGTCGCTACCTTGGCCGCTGCTCACGGGGCTTCGTTAAATCTATAACGCGCATTGTTATTCCGTTAGCATTGTGACAATAGAAGTGCGCTACTGACAAATTATGTGCTCTCTATGGGTCCGGCGCTCTTTCGCCTGTGTGTGTGTGTAGCTAGCGAGTGTAACTCGGAAAAAGTAGGTATTGGGTGAAGTAAAAAGTTCATATCACAAGGCAATTAAAGGTTGGGATTACGCTCAAAAAAAAGAAAAAAGTTGTGTTTAACAAGATTTTGTGTAACAACATTCCAAACTAAAGGAAAAAACAGAGACAGTTCTTCAGCACCACTATGATTAATACAGAATTTCAAGCAATTGCAAAGCGGTGGTATAAACTAACTTAACACATTACCTACCGCCAATGATTGAAAAAGAAGCCTCTCGTGCAGGGTGAAATTCAAAAGAACCAATAACAGGATGTACCGCTTTTCGTTGAGTTGTGTACGTGGGAAGATTCAAGATGTCGATAGGAATAAAAAATATCGTACCGGAGCGGAAGGGTGAAGTGCTTTTGGAGGTAAAGGGGTTTAGGATTTTAAGTACTTTTTCCATAACACCCTTTAATTTTCTTGGTGTAGATTTTATGAGGGTTATATTTACCTGTTATGATAGCTAATAATGCAGGCTTTCCAACAAATGTGTCGTCAACTCCTGGTTTCCTTTCTGGCGGGATTTATGGGACGTAAAATTCGAAAAGTTGGAAAAAATTTCTTAAACTTTAATAGGCGCTTACACACTTTTTGGGTGTTTGGCCGAGTTCCATCCTCCTATTTGGGGAGTGCGTCTTGCTGTTGTTTCACCGAGAAGGGACCCACAGTCTTAAGCCGACTCCAAACGGCAGATAGTTTTCTTCATTTTGGTGTTTCACGGAGGTTCGAACTAATGGTCTCCGAATGATAGTCATGCACCAACCGAAAATTTTCTAAAAAAAAAAAAACAGAATATGTAAAACGCTGTACACTAACGGTTTTTCAGTGCACGGCGGGCGGAGATGTATAATCCGAATATCTGGGAATCTCCTTCAGTTTTTGGCTCCCTATTACCATAGTATCTTTCAAGCTGAATTGACGGCATTGATGAAAGCCGTGACACTGGAGCAGTGTGATGCGCTACCTGGAGCTGATGTCTACATTGTCACTGATAGCCAAGCGACGAAAAAATCCCTCACAAAGCAGTTGACAACCTCCAAGGTAGCCACGAGTGCGGTATTTCCTTTAACGCGATGGCTGAGTCATTTCACCTGAAGGTAACATAGGTTCCAGACCACTGCGACATTGAGGGTAACTGCAGAGCCAACGAAATCGGCACTAAATTGACCGATGAGTACATAGACAATAATACAGGCATACAATTGCAAGCATATACTCGGAAGTTGCTTATCTTTGAGGAAATTTTAGAAGAAGCGAATGAAAAATGGCGTAATGAAAGCACTTGCAAAATTGCCTGACAACAGTATCCGACTCTTAATGCTGAACGCACAGAATCTCTGCGAAGTCAACATAAGCACAGTCTTAGTCTACTGGTGCCAGTTATAACAGGGCATTGCCCACCGGATGGGCGAGCAAAGACATGAGTTCAGCAGAAGCTGTCCCCCTGTGCCAAGGTCCTGCTCTATTCTTATGAAGTTTTAGCATTTTGGATAGACAATTCTTTAATGGGAATATCTTAGTTCTGTGATAATCAAGGTTATTCTAAACTTTTTGAAAAGTACACACTGCTTTAAGAAGAGATAAAGACAATATGCTATGAGCCCGAGTGTGGCCCACAGTGGACATCCGCTTCAACCTAACCTAGCCTAACTATTTTTCAGCAACTTTTTTACCTTGCCTGAAATATTTTCCTTCTTTTGACCAAGCTTTAGCAAGTGAGCAATATATGAAGCAACTGGTATAAAGCAACTGAAATAGTAAAAATATCTAAGCAGCGCTTCAATAGAGCTGCCTAAAATTACATTTGTTGCTTAGTACAAAAATATGATTATTTATTTATTACCTAATATACTCGAAGCGTAAGCAAATATTGAAATATGTGCCAACCCACTAATGATGGCGGAAGATACTCAAATAAAGAAAGACTAGACGTGACAAAAGAAGCACTGACAAGTATAGCCCTGTAAAATTTTATCTGAAACAAGAGAATCTAATTTTATTTGATTCGAAATTAAAATTAACGGTTATCGGCACCCTTAATTGTATCCGCACAGGAGTATGTATCTGCACAAGGAAAGTAATGTGTTAAATATACGCTCCGTAACCTGCAACGATCTGATCTAAGCTGCTCGAGCGCTTACATGCACGGGGTAACTCTGTTTTGCGCATTGTGGTTATCATTGCCATAATTATGGTGTACCACGCGTGCTTAGTGTTAAATGGCATTGGTTTTGGCTTAAAATTTATTTTAATTTTTCTTTAGAAAAATTAGTATATAAAAAATCATTTGACCCAAAGAACAATGAAAAAAGTTGTTTCACGGTCTGCATCATTTCTCCTTAAAATATTGGTGGATCTGTAAAAAGTAAAAAAGTTCTTGTAACATAAAGTTGTAGCTATAGTCTGTCGAGCCAGATTTTTGAATTTTGAAAATTTTTGCAATTTACGGAACTTTAAAAAAAAGTATGCGGTTTACGTCATAAATGTCATACTTCAATTATGTTTATAAAATTTTTCAATAAAAATATCTGAAATCCAGCTCGACAGACTTTATGTAGAGAAAACACTTTTAAATATTAAAAAAAAAAACCGCATCAAAAAATATTAAAAACTCTATGAGCTGTCACGCAGACCGAGCCGGAAAGAGTACATAGTTTCGAGCAAAACGAGTTTAAACTTTCAAGTGCATTTTCGCTGCCTCAAACGAAGGACAGCTAGCTGTGCGCATCAAACTCTCGTCGGGCAGTTACATTTTCTAGCACAGCTTTGTACCTATGGGAATTTTTACAATCGACTCCCACAGAAATACACTTAAAACTATAGTGAATACTAATCTGTAAAAAAAAATATATTTTTGAAAACTCTGGACGTATGTAACCCCTTAATATCACGGAACCCTCGCCTAACGAATACGTTATGGGAAAAAGTGAATGTTCAAAACCCCACGCATCCTTCAGTGAAACTAGCGGCAAACAATAATTTACAAAGAATCAATAGCAATCTCGGGGAAACACCTTCCAACATTATGTGATTTCTAACAAAGATCTCTCAACAGACTATCCCTTTGGTGTAAAAGTCGAGGACTAGAAGTAAATCCGGAAAAAACGGATCTGATACTGTTTAGTAGGAAACAAAAAACACCTGCTCTTCAACAAATATTCCGAGGGAAA
Organism: Anastrepha fraterculus; assembly: GCA_037575425.1. Classification (NCBI taxonomy): domain Eukaryota; kingdom Metazoa; phylum Arthropoda; class Insecta; order Diptera; family Tephritidae; genus Anastrepha; species Anastrepha fraterculus. Next base: position 83,571 of record JAYXIM010051022.1, read on the forward strand.
CCACTTAGAGTAACAGAAAGGGCAAACTATCTGGGACTTGTACTAGATACAACGCTAAATTGGGGGCTCACAGACAGAGCGCGCAAAGCTATGACCACAATGTGCTCCTGCGGAAGGCTTATTGGGAAGAAATGGGGATTGGAACCTAGATTGATACATTGGCTTTACACAGCAGTGGTTAGGCCAATTCTCTACTATGGTATTGTAATATGGTGGGATGCCCTTCAGAAGGGTGTGAACATCAAAAAACTTGACAAGGTTCAAAGATTAGCATTATGCATTGTATGCGACATTAAACTTCCTTCCTTCCCCGACTACTGTAGTGTCTTTCAGGCTGAACTGATGGCAATAATAAAAGCCGCGACACTGATACAGTATGATGCGATATCCGGAAATGATATCTATATTTTCACTGATAGCCAAGCGGCGATAAAATGCCTCACAAAGCAGTTGACAACCTCCAAGGTAGCTATGAAATGCCGCACTTCTCTTAACGAGATGGCTGAGTCATTTCACCTAAAAGTAACATGGGTTCCTGGCCATCGCCAGACTCGGCACTAAATTGACCGATGAGTACATAGATAATGACATAGGGATACCCTTATAAACGTGTAAGCTACTCATCCTTGAAGAAATTGTAAAGAAAGCAAACGAAAGATGGCGCAATGAAGCCACCTGCAAAATCGCCCGTCAACTGTGGCCGACTCTAAATGCTAAACGCACAGATTCTCTGCTAAGCCTCAGCCAAAATCTCAGTCTTAGCACATTGATCTCAGTCATAACGGGGCACTGCCTAATAGGCAGACACGCCCAAAGGATGCGTGTGCAAATACATGATTTCTGCAGAAGTTGTCTAGATGAGGACGAGGAAGAGACAATCTCGCACCTACTGTGCCACTGTCCTGCTCTATCCATACGCAGGTTTACTATTCTGGGTAGACAATTTTTTAATGAGTTGGAAGATCTCAGTTCTACAGAAATCAGAGATATTTCAAAATTTTTGAAAAGCACACACTGGCTTTAGGAGAGATAGGGACAAGCTCCCCACGCGGCATCACAATGGGCTATGAGGCTGAGTGTGCCCCACAGGACAACCGCTTCAACCCAACCTAACCTAACCTCAGGCAAGTTGCAAAGAGATTTTGATGCTATGACGATTATTTTTGGTATTTTGGGTCAATTTTCGTTTAAACATTTTTCTATGATATATTTAAAACTGTCGAATATCTGAAATGCCCTGCGTTGCCATTAAGGCAGAGTTTATTATTCCAGCGCCCTAGGATATACTCAATTTTGGTTGTTTTTTTCCTCTTCTGTAATAAATTAATATTTTTTTTATATCTTAGTTGGAATATACTTTTCAAAATAATTCGTTGCAAAATTTTTTGGCACACAATTTGCTTTTATTTTGAAAATAACAAAAAAATTATACCAACAATTTTTAATAAAAAATATTTTTCCAAAAAAAACTTTTATAAAGTTTTATTTTAAATTTTTTTATTATTTTCCAAAATGAAATACAAACTAATAGTTTTCCAAAAATTAAAAAAAGAAACATTTTTTTCCCAAAAAATTTTATAAATTTTTATTTAAATTTTTTTATTTTAGATAGAACAAAAATTGTTTAATAAAAATAGTTTGTCAAACGTTACGTTTATATGCATTTCTTTGGGTTTTCCATTCGAGTGCAGGCGAGTAGCGTCTTTGGACTTTAAATTCTTTTTTATATCTGGACTCCAATGTCACTTAGTCGGTTCTTATTCTGCAAAAACCTATTTTTTAGAGACGTTATTCAAATTTTACATTTAATCGGACCATGAATATAATTTTTAGAAATATATATACCCTATGAAGTATATCCCTAAAGTACCGGGACGGTTTAATTTAAACGAACAGCGCATGTGGAAACCGGTCCATATTTTTTTCTTATGGTTGTAAGACTGTAAGACACGCATCTGTCACTCTTAAGCGCCATCGCATCATTAGTGTCTGCCTGGCCGGCCGGAAATGTGGACAAACAATTCTTGGATTTTGCATGATGATAACACGTCATCGCACCGAGTCCAAATTCTGCTGGATTATTTGACCAAACACCAAGTAAATACCATCATGCAAGCGCTGTATTCACCTGATATGGCCCCGTGCGACTTCTTTTTGTTTCCAAAGTTGAAGTTACCACTTCCTGGAAGGATATTTCAGTCGATAGAGGAGATCGAAGAGAATGCGTCGAAGGAGCTGAAGGCCATCCCTTCGTCGGCCTACCAGGGGTGCATGGAGGACTGGGCTAAGCGTTGGCACATGCGTGTTGTTTCAGGGGGTCGTATTTTGAAGGAGATAAAATAACTCCGTTTTTCTAAACATTCCCGGTACTTTCTGGCCATAGGGTATATATGCGCCACCTAATGGGGTAATTGTTTTCTTTTCCATTTTTTTTTTTTTTGTGTGAAAATATTTTGGTTTTATATTTCTTGCATTCTGACCATGAGTCCAACCGGACCATATGCATGATTTTTAGAAATTTTTATTTTTGTATTTTTTTGCAGTATCAAAAACACTGCCCTGCATCGGTTTTGCGAATAAGATGGGACCTAGTGATCCCGAAGGGAATTTTCGCGCTAAGCACGAGTCTGAGTTCAAAAATTTTCCTTCACGTCAGGTTTTCGAGAAAAAGGGGGTTGAAACCCCTAAAAATAGCGTATTTGGCCATTTTTCAAAAATTGTGGAGCAGAACCCTAACGTGCTACGATCTTCGTTATTGTCAGTAATTGAAGGTTGAACTTTGCTCTTTGAAATAAGCCCAAACTCAAATTGTTCGCATGCACCCTTAGAGTAGGGGGTGTACTTATGTCTACGGGGGTAGAGAAAAAAATGAACATAGGAACTTATCTGCACCCAAGATAAGATATAATGAAAAGTGCAGTGTTCCTAAGGTATTTAGTATCGCTGATTACAAATCTGAAGTCAAACATTCCATTTAACCGTAGATCAGCCCTACAAAAAACTTCACAATTCTATACCGTGTATCTTTTTTGATACATACTGAATTATTATTAAAAATGAAACAAACCAATGTGTTTTTAACTACAGATAGTTATAAAATTAAGCTTTATTGACGCATTTTGTACAAATATTTTCCATATATTTGTCTTTACAATAAGGTTTTTTGCATTTGCTGCAATATGAAGAGGTCCATTTGTTTTTATTTTCTCCGGAACTATAAGACATACAACATCTTGCTCGATTCTTTTTTTCCAAACTTTCCATTTTAGTCTTTTTTGATGATCCAGCTTCGTTCTCGTCTGCACTGTTGACGACGCCAGTAAAGAAAATCGACGAAAGCAAGCCATTTAAATCTAGGAATGTTTTTGCACTGACGTAACTTTGGAGGAATGGATATCTTATTTTTGCGCATTGTTCCAACCATTGTTAGATTTCGTTTTAAAAGTTTTTGACCCAAAGTATGCGACGAGAAAAAGTTGTCCATGGTAACGTTGTGACCTTTCAATCCTTCCACTAAATCAAGTACGACGCGCTCGCCTTGGTTGCGCTTTGGAACTCCAGTAATTTCTTTTCCCAAATAAGGCTGTATTTTCCAAACCTAACATGTTTCGGAATCAACGGCCAACCAAAACTTTATACCGTACTTCTCGGGTTTCGACGGAATGTACTGACGAAACTTACTGCGGCCGTGAAAACCCAATAATTGTTCGTCTACTGTGATGCAATCATGAGGATTATAGAACGTAGGGAGTAGTTTTATCCACCGTTCCCAAAGATCGCGAATTGGTGCAAATTTATCTTCACTTCTTCTCTCTCGTCGACTAAGTACGTCATCAAAGCGTATAACTTTCAATACATATAAAAATGTTTTTTCGGTCATAATTGTGCGAAATATAGGTCACCCATATGTAGTATCGAAAAATCATGCAATGTTTCATTTTTAGATCTATATAAGTATTCCAAAAAAACAATTTTTTATTTATGATATTTTAGTTTTTGAATATATGTATTAACGTACTTATATACACCAGCCAATATCAAAACAGCCAGAAAAGCCAGAAGTAGATCTTCATCAATTTCTAAACGTTTATCTCCATGCAATTCTTTCCCATACTTATTCGAATTTTCAATTATTATTTTCGTAATCGATGTAGGGGAAAATAATAGCATGGAATCTCGGATGTTTCCAACTTGGCTAGATGCGTTTCTTGTTACTCCTAAAAGAAGTAAGTCAGTATGTAAATTGAAAAATCGTAATATAAAAAAGCACAGTTAGTAACCTGGTTTCAAACTAATGACGTTTTCCGCCCTTGAATGACCGATGGTGTATGGCTCTGGATTCCATATGGTACCATCTTTTGCAGTATATAACGGGTCAATATCAAAGTTGAGACCAATATTCTCAGAAATATCTGATAAAAAACTTTCATTTGAGTCATTTTCAAACACATAGTCCTCCGCCTCAGTTTCTGAATTGGAAAATTTTCCATTTTCAGATTCATCGTTTGAACTGTTATCCAGAACTTCATTCACCAGCTCCTCTAAAGTTAAATATTGCGGACTCGACATTTTTGAACCAAACTTCACTAACAATCACTTATTCACAAAAAAACGTCCGAATAATGTCAAAACAAGTATGAAACTAAAGCTATTCGCACGAAAAATCATTAAAAATTTCATATGTATCAAATATGATACAATGAGTAGAATTATGAAGTTTTCGTTTTTCTCGCGGCCTACTTGATTTTAAAATTTGAAACTCAGTTTAAAATGCTTATATCAACGGGACAAACAAAGTCATAAAAGTTGAGGTAAGTGTTACCAACGTGGACGAATTTATTGGCTTCTAAAATATGAAATGTATCATTTTTGATACAAAGAACGATCTACGGTTAAAAAGAAATAAAAAAAATTAAATTCAAATTTTCAAATCTAAAACATCGTCTGACACACGACCGCACACCTGATAAAATACATAAAAAAGTACCCGTGTATCGCCGGTTTTTCTTATCACGTCATAAAAGTTTTTTAAATTGGAGTTTAATTTTTCTCTGCGTAGTGTATTTTACTAAATAGACAATTAAATTTTAAAAACCGAATGTTTATTTCTTTGTTAATAAAATAACTATTTTTTCCCTACCCCCGTAGACATAAGTACACCCTCTAATCTAAGGGTGCATGCGAACAATTTGGGTTTGGGTTTATTTCAAAGAGCAAAGTTCAACCTTCAATTACTGACAATAACGAAGATCGTAGCACGTCAGGGTTCTGCTCCACAATCTTTGAAAAATGGCCAAATACGCTATTTTTAGGGGTTTCAACCCCCTTCTTTTTGAAAACTTGACGTGATGGAAAATGTTTGAACTCGGATTCGTGCTCAGCGCGAAAATTCCCTTCGGGAACACTAAGTCACATCTTATTCGCATCAGAAAAATTGAAATTTGCTGGGCAGTGATATTTATTGTTATTTTAAATACCAGAAAATATAATGCAAATAACTGGGATCATTAAATTTTTAACGTGGGAGAAATAAATATTTGTTTACGCTTAGAAAAAATATATTGCAGTACCCATAGTCTTCTAAGTTCCCGGAATGACTCGGGTTTTTCCCGACCAAGGGCTGCCGCCACAGTAAACTAGTCCTGTCTAGTGAACAGTAAACAAAATTCTTCCATATTTTTAATAGCTTTTGCATGTGCCGCCAAACGTTTCTAAGAGTAGTTAAGTTTTAAGGGCCGGTATTCATTATTAATAAAATACATTTTTTTAAGAAACTATTCTCATTTCTCTTTACTATGATAATATTGGTATGGCTCAATTGCGCATGGAATAAAATACTGGCCAAATAGCCGCCGTTGTGTCGTAAGCACACCTCCATCCTATGGTCCAAATTTTCGATGACGCTGAGGCATAATTGAGGTTCTATGCCATTAATCTGCCGAATTATCTCATCCTTTAGCTCTTGAATTATTGCTGGCTTATCGACGTACACCTTTTCTTTCAAATAATCCCAGAGAAAGAAGTCCAACGGTGTCAAATCACATGATCTTGGCGGCCAATTGACATCGCCGAGACATGAGATTATTCGGCCATCAAATTTTTCGCTCGAAAGAGCCATTGTTTCGTTAGCTGTGTGACAAGTGGCACCGTCCTGTTGAAACCACATATCGTCCACATCCACATCTTCCAATTCGGGCCATAAAAAGTTCGTTATCATCTCACGATAGCGAACACTATTCACAGTAACTGCCTGACCGGCCTCATTTTGGAAAAAATACGGCCCAATGATGCCGCCGGCCCATAAACCGCACCAAACACTCGCTCTTTGTGGGTGCATTGGTTTTTCGGCAATCACTTTTGGATTATTATTCGCCCAAATGCGGCAATTCTGCTTATTGACGAATCCACTGAGGTGAAAATGTGCCTCAGATGAAGTGCGCTATATGCATTTTGATTTGCACGCCCGTTTTCATAATAAGCGTGAATAACTTTAACGCATTGTTCGATTATGTATCTTTCCATGATTCAAATTGAATTAATCTGAAACTGAAAAATGTCAAATAAAATGCAGAAAAAAACTTGACGTTTAGGTGTGGTTCACATTCAACATCGGCCCTTGAAATTTAAACACCCTTTATCATCAAGTACATTAAATTTCAACAGGGTTAAGCTCGGAGCTTTAAGCAAACAAAAAAAAATGTGTCAAAATAAAAGGCTACAATGAGGCCTAGGCCATTACGCCCAATCGCTTTGGTATCCTTAATCTGCAAAATACAGAACTGTAACGCAGATAATTATCCAAGATACCTTTAGCCTTAAATTTGCTATTAGTAGCCAAATAACAAACCTGCAAAACTCTTTAATGCTGCCACGCATCCATTTAATTCAGTGCACCTGATGCGGGCGAAAGCTTAATAAATCAGGCGAATTTCCACAAACTACTTTCCTTCACTCTACACTCAATGCCACGTCCATGAACTAATAAAATCCGCTGCAGTGATTTCAGCAACTTTAGTCGCCGCACTACGTATTGTTAATTCATCTGATTCATACACCGCGGCTACGTGGAAGTATAAAAGGTAGTGCATCCCTGTGGACATCGAGTCAATGAGCTTAAATGGGCCAGTGTTAGTTTATTAACTATGTAGCAATACTAGCAAATGCAGAGACAGGACGAAAAAAAGCGCGCATACCAGCAAAATCAGCGAATTGAAATGTACAAAGCAACAAAACAAAAACAAAACAAAAAACCCAAAACGTGGGAGTACTTGAATTCAACAAAAAGTACACTTATGTGCAAATATACTCCTGCATGTATGGATTTGTTAAGAAAAAATTATAATTTCACGATAAATGCGCGCACACATGTATATGTATATATATATATATATGTGTGTGTGTGTGTGTGCAAACATGTAATTGCGCTCATTTGAGTGCATACTTGTATATTCATATGGGTAATTGCTCATTTATTTTTGAGGCCATTTTAAATGGCTGCCACGATACGTGGCTGCGTGTATGCGCGTGCCTGAATGCATGCGTTCAGCATTAACAAGACCTTGTGTGTGTGTGTGTGTGTGAGTGTGTGTACATGTAGATATTGTATTGCAATTATCTACGTTTGCACACAGATAAGCGAGTTTTTTTCTTTTTTGTCTTTTTGCTTTTGCAGCTGCACATGCAATACTTACATACAAACGCATGCACAGACATATTTGTTTAAAAATATGCACTTATCAGTGCGCACTTTTCATTTCATTGAATTTTAAAAGTTTTTGCATGAATTAAACTTTTTTTATTATTGTTTTTGTCGTGAAATTAAAGCACACAAATTTAATTTTTCAGCAAAAAAGTGTATGCAGAAAATTACCCTTCGAATAAACAAATAGATTACGTATCAAGTATATGCTTATAGATATACATAAGTATGACCTTGTTTGCATATACATACGCATATGTGTATGTAGTTTGGTCCCGTTGACCACTGCGCACGGGCAAAATTGATGCGTGAAATGAATTCGCACCGGAAATGCGCCTTGAAGGCATTAAGCGCATATATATGTATGCATGTATGTGCTGGGGTTTCGGGGTTTGGTGGAAAATTTGATACCGAAATTACGTGATACTTTTAAATGCATTCCATGACTTCACGACTCGTTACGGAACTCCACTTGAATCATAACTTCTTTAACCCTAGAAGGGCATTCATATGGAAGTGTAAAGTCTAGTCTACTTTGGACTAATTAGGCAATTGAGTAGTAAAGTCCTCCCTCAACGAACAAAACTAACACTCTACAAGACCCTCATCAAGCCCGACCTGACGTACGCCGCAGAAGCGTGGACGATGACAACATCCGTTGAGGCGTCACTTGGAGGGTTTGAGAGAAAGATGCTGCGGAAAATTTTTGACCTTTCCAATGAGCTGCCCGACGGCATAAACATATCGCATATAGAACGCTATCAGGCGCTGCAATACCGGCTCTATAGCGAGCAAGGAGCAGGAAGAGCCATCGAGAGAGAGCGTCTAATATACGAGTGGCAAAAAAGATAGGAAGAGTCACCTAAAGGGCGACGGAAGTACAAGCTAATATCACATCTCGCATAGTAATACTGATTTTTACCTCACATAGATACTCACCGTTCACAGCCGCTTTATGGAAAAATTCCACCGCTTTCAGCTGGCAGATAGCTGATTTTGTCCAAGATGCACTAGTGTAATCGAAAGCGCAGAACACGTGACTTTTTATTGTGATTACTTCGCCCCAGAACGTGCAATACTTTTTTCTTTCGGACAATCACCTTATACGGGACATGTGCTCATTCAGTGCTAAGTGGGAGGTGGTTAGCGCGTTTGCTGGAAAATAATGCTACGACTCCAATTCATTGAATAGGAGTGCAGAGCTCAACAGCAGCAGCTACAGTTGAAAATTGCGGCAAGGACGAAGACAAACGCAGCCATTTGAGTCCATCACAGAAGACAAGACGATAATTCGTAAATCCCGCGCACCTGCAAATTTTCCGATATTTCATTTCCTTCAGAATCACTTATTAAAACAGTGGGAGGAGTGGATAGTATCGCTGGCGTAAAATCTCCACACGTCTACAATACAGGGTTGCCCATATTCGACGGACCCATCTGGCAACCCTGTATCTTTTGACAGAGACGTCAGATCGCTGGAAGCGTCATTCCAGGCAGATTTTTACCATTGGACCAGTACGCGCCACGCAAGCGCTCCCAAATTGTTGAAATTTACATTCAACAAAAGAAGTCAATTGTGAAAAGAAGAAGAAGAAAAGAAGAAAATTGTGATGCCAATTATTTGTCGAAAGCGTATGAGGCAGTTCTGGTTTCAACAAGACGGCGCTCCACCCCATACAGCTGATACAAAAAGGGCTCGAAGTAATTCTAAGTCTTACGGCATGCACACCTTGCGGATAATGTCCTGTGAGTACACCCACCATGCTTGAAAGCTGAGGTTTTGTCATCCTCAGAATATCTCTCGAGCGCCTCCGATCCAAACGTGGCCAGAAGGATTTCGTGACCTTACACGTTCGTGTACTTGCTCAGCACTCGCTGAGTTGGTGCAAAACCCATCCTTCCAGGAGTAGAGCGCAGGTTGTCAAGGGATTTTCTCTCCTTTCGCGGGCACACTACCTCACAGGTCCCTTGTCTGGCCAGCTCGTGGGCTTCGCCGTCGATTAATTAAAGTTACACAAAACTTTTATCAAGTGCTTGGATAAAAATTATAGTGCGTGCAAAGGTATAATTTTATGTGTTGGGTAAACTTAAGAGCTTAGATGAAGACCACTATTGATTTAAAAATTTTATTTTTATTAATTTTCAATTCATATCGACCTAAATCATATTTTGTAAGTAAATTGAAGCCAGTTTTTGGAAACAGAAAACCCTTATCCAATTCTTAAATAAATAAGATTTTACTTCTTTCGATACAATACTTAAATTTTTTTAGGATCCCGTGATTAGTTCAAGGTAACCCGGAAGCCGAATGCGTTGGTGCGTGACTGCCATTCGGAACTCATAGGGAATGTAAATTCGAATCTCGGTGAAACATCAAAACGTAGAAAAAGTTTTTTTCTAGTAGCGACCGCCCCTCGGCAGGCAATGGCAAACCTCCGAGTGTATTTCTGCCATGAAAAAGCTCCTGATAAAAAATATTAGTCGTTCGGGGTGGACTTGAAACTGTAGAACCCTTCATTTTTGGAACAGCGCCAAGACGCACGTCAAAAATAGGAGGAGGAGATCGGCTAAGTCCCCAAAAAGGATATATCCGGAAATTTCGAGATTGCCATTATCGCGAGATCAAGGGATTACATGGTTCCGGGATTAGTATCACTGGTATATAAATAGCTCACATAGCGCATGTCCATATATATCTTTGCATACACACCTGCTCAAAATAATGGTAGCACTTTTTTAAGAGGTTATTTATGTTCATTAAGAGCACTACGGCCTTAAAATCTAATGAACTTCATTTATATGTAAAGCGTTTTTCAATAAGAGCGCTTCAACTTTTTTTTTGAATAAAACACAAACGGTTTGACTTTTTTAACTAATTTTTTTTTTATTATCGAGTTTGAACATATAGATACATTTAAGTATGAAATTCGATTTCTTTTGCATGACCACCGCGTGCACGTTTTACGAAGTCCAATCGTTGAACCCAATTTTCGACCACTCTTTTGCATAAATCGGCCGAAATTCCAGCAATTTCGCGTTCAATATTGGCTCTGAGCTCACAAATCGTCGCCGGCTTGTTACTGTAGACCAATGACTTCACATAACCCCAAAACGGGACGGCTTGTTAAATGGACCGTAAAATGGCCGTAATGCTCTTAAAGTAGCAGCAACAGAACGATTATTTTCATAAAAAATTTGCACGATTTGCAATAGTTGCTCAAGTGTGCAGCGTTCCATGATGAAATGTATACTAATGAAATTTACAAATGACAAGCGAAAGATAAAAAATATTGCGTCGTTCGCCCTCCCTATCGGAGAAAAGGTGAAGTGCACCTATTGAAAAACGCTATAGATAAAAAAAAATGTACTTTTATCCTAATTCCGAGAGAAAATTTAGTATGAACCCAAAGTTAGGTTAGATTGGGTTACAATGGTTGCCACACTCCGTAATGGTATAGAGGAAGACCCACTTAGGTGTAGAGGTCTGTCTTATTGGGATACTACTCGTTTGAACTCAAGTCTCCCATCTAATCCTCAATGTAGTGAAACCACTTCGTCTTTCGCTGTGGATAGCTGCCGATTCCAAGTCTACTAGACATCCAAAGAAGTAAGAGTTTTGACAGCAATAACGCATTCTGGCAAGAACGGAGCCAAGACAGAGGAAGTGTTCAACGCTCTCCACCTCCTCTTCGTTCCGGTGACAGAAGTCATTTGAGGATTCCCGTGTGGTCTCATTAGGAGGTGCCCGGTGAGGATACCAACCACTGTACTAATGCAAGACCGATCTAGACTAATGAGAAATCCAATTCTCTACTCATTCCATCTAGGTCAAACTTATCTAGTTATTTTGCAAGTGGACTCAGTGAACTAGCAAACTAACCCGATCCAGGGCTTGCTTGAGGAAAAAGGGACTCTCATATATTGAGCAGAATTGACTAAATTCTGATTAGTTCCGCTCCTAGCCAGCTCATCCGCGATACAATTTACGGGAATGTCTCTATGTCCAGGAAGCCCAACAATGTTCGAGATGCACCGCTAAGCCAACTCATTATAAATAACTCTACATTTAATCGCTACTTTAGAATAAGCATTATTGCACCAGCGTTGACGTATGGCTCTGCGTCATGGGTAATGTTAAACAAGGATGCACAAAATCTCTGAACATTCGAAAGAAGAGTCTTACAGTCCGATACGGGTTGAGGATGGGCGTTATAGAAGCGTATACAACGAGGAGCTGCTGCGGATTTTCAAAGGGGAAGATGCTCTTAAGGTCATCAAATCGCGACGACTCCAATGGTTAGGTCATGTCATTCGCGTTCTTAAGGAATTCCCCCAAAAAATCCTTCTTAAATTACAAAGCACTGGGCACCAGATGCAAGGGAAGGCTTGTCAAACGTTGGTTTGTCTAAGTCATCAGAGATCTCAAGATGCTGAAAATATACACCTGGTGGTATGTTGCCTTCGATCGTATAACTTTGAACGGACCACTTGATGAAGCTAAAGCTCACCCCGAGCTGTAACGCTACCTGATGAGGTTGATGATTATTGTACTTTAGAGATTTTATTCAGCTTTACTGTTAAAGAAGAAAGTGACAGGTTGAAGTGATCCCACCGTGCGACTTAGCAACACTTCAAATGTAGTTAAATGCCACGGTCTCTGGAAACAGGGCATGGCAAACATGTTTCCAAATGGCTCGAAGTTGAACGAAAGAATTGGTGGGTGAGTAACTTGGCGAGGAGCTCAAGTTTAAATTTAGGCTTCCGGACCACTGTAGTATTTTCCAAGTGGAGGTGGCAGCAGTTCAGGAAGCAGGGAATTGGTTGCTTACCTATGCAATTGCTGTAAAGGACGTAAATATCTACTCCAATAGCATCACATAAAGCTTTCGGCTCGCTGTTGGTGTGTTCCAAATTAGTCAGGGAATGTTTGATTTCTCTCTCAATTGCATCCGAATACTTCGATATTAGGCTTCTGTTAGTTCCCGGTCACAGTGGCATAAAGGGAAACTGCAGATGAGCTGGCTAGATAAGGGACGCTCGAGATGGTTTCATGGCAACAAGAGATAACTGGGATTTCCTTGAGAACCTGTGGTCTACTCCCGGAAAGATAGGCCATGCGTCAACTCAGCAAACGCTGAGCTAGCGCGCAAACTTACAAGCACGTGAGATCCCTCTTGCCTTGGGTAGATCGGGGGTGTTTGAGGGAGTTTCTTAGGCTAACAAAGCCGCAGCTCTCGCATTTCGTGGGTACCCTAACCGGACATTATCCGTTAGATGTACATGCGGGGAGGCTTGGGAATGCTGCAAGTGTGTTCTGCAGAATAAGGTGAAATCATCTCAGCACCTTCTTCTCAGCTGCTCTGCTCTTATCGGACAAAGGGTTAGACATGTGGGCTCTCCCTTTTTTTGCTACACCAGCGGATGTTGCGGATTTTAATATCACACACCTGGTGAAACGCATCAGTAGCTTGAAGCGATTAATACAAACGTAATTAGCCACTGTTGGTCAACATCCTCTAATCCAAAGGCTCTTCTTCCTTCTCCACCTGTTTGGTTCTTTTGCCTCTGTCTTTCTTTCCTCAATATGGCATCAGCATAAACGAATTTTTGATTCTGGGTTCAAGTAGGCCTCTCGCGAAAGTAGCCACTTATCTTATCCAATTCGGGAAGTGCAGTTGTGCCTATTTTTCTGGACAACATTATATGAGGTTGTACATATTTTAATTGCAGAACAACAAGAAATCAACTGTGAAATGAAAATAATTTTCACCATTCACCAATAACATTTCTTAATCGCATTGTTGGAATCTTGTAACACACGCACACAGACACATTCGCAAATACGCCCATGCCCATATATGTAACACCCACACATACTTACACAATCCCTTCGTCCGCCGCAAGGTAATGCCACACAATGAAGGTACAATTAAATGCGCTGTCCGAATTTCTGCTGTACTTCCTTTTTCCGGTGCGAATTTTTTCGCGCTTCAAAAAAACGAAATAAAATGCAAATAATTTTAAAAATAAAAATATAATGAGTGTTGATTGTAATGCAAGCCCAGCACTTATCATTGCCGTTGCTGCAGTGGCTGCTGCTGCTGCTGCTGCTCAACAATAAAACTGAAATTCATCCGATAACACTGCAGCATAAGTCTGCAAATGAAATACTCGTACTCGTGCTCGTACTGGAGCAGAAAGAGATAAGCAAAAGATGGCAAAAGGTGCACATTTTCCTTGTATCCTTCATGCGCTTGTGGCAATTACGTTACGAAATCGCACTCCTTTCGCATTCATTGCAGCTTTGACCGCTACAATGAACACATAAAAGGCTTATTTACAAACGCAATTACACATACACATACACGTACATATATTTACGTGCATGTGTACAAATATTTTACTTGAATGTTACATCCGTATGTGTGTGTGTAAGTAAATACACATATAAGCGCGTACTTATGTATTAAATGAGATTTATTTATTTGCTTTTGAGTTGCTCCGATTTCGCTTGTTCCGTCTTTATTCTTTCTCCTGATATTCCCTGCTTTCTTTCCTTTAACATTTCATTTGTATTTTCATTCATTTGCCCCCACCTTACCCTCACCCGAGTCCCTCAGATCCCACTCTTATTTATTCATTCATTTATTTATATGTAGGCGAGTACGAGTATGCATTCATTCGAAGCTCTTCGTTGCCACACAACGCCTGTGGGCATAACTGTTTCGCTGACACTGCGTTAATTGCGTGCAAACTTACTTTTTCTTAACCCACATTTTAGGGTCACTATTAACAAGTTAGTCAGCGTGATTCGCGGTACATTCTTCAGTACAGTTAAACACAACTCTTCGCACTCAAACCGCTTCAAAGGTACAAGATTTTGTTATACAAGGTTTTTCAGTAGGTCTACTTGAATATTCACAGTGTAAAGCAGCCGTCTTGGTGAGGCTCCAGTTATGAAATTTAGCTTATTTAGTCTTCACAATTAGTTAAAAAAAAGTTTATGACAAATTAACGCAGAAAAAAATTTTCATTATTGATAATGAAAAAATAGTAAAATAAAAAAGCAAACGCTCTTCTTGCTTTCCAAAATATTCTCTTTGAAAGTCAATACACTTCGCTGGTACAGACTTCACTTGATACATTTCCAAAGCACTTTTATATCTCAGAAGTAGATACCTCCAAAACGAGCCATTTAAAGGCACCAACAGCTCCTTTTTCTTCTCCTTCTTGAATGGCGCAATAACCGCTTGATTTTTTCCGAGTTCAACGAGTCGTTTCTTATTCATGCCAACTCCTTCAGGCGTTGAAAAACGTTTATGTCGTATTTTATGTTCGATGTACGTGAACAAAAAGGCTTGATTAGGTGCCAAATTAAGGCTGTAATTTGAATGACCCATTAATTCGCTCTTGAGCGCTCAAATACTCTCTTGTCTGAGTCGATACGAGAGAGCTCGCATTAACTTCATAATAAACACTATGTCGTGCGAGATTTTATTTAGTTATTTTATTTACTCATTTATGTTTAACAAAGCTCAGAGTAGACATTTAGGATATTAATTCCAAACTAAACTACAAATTTTTAAATATTTAAGATTAAAAATTCAACATAAGAAACCATTAAAAAAATATATACAAGTTGAAATTTAATTTTAACAGAATTAATAACTATTAAAATTAGGTTTTGTTTAGGTTTAATGTCCTAAAGCCAACGCAAAAAATCTTAAAACGACGGAAGTTTCTGCAAGGAACATTAAACTGCATTCTCTGTAACTTAATGGAAAAAGACTAATCAACCGACAGCGTTATTCGTCTGATGTTTTCGGGTCTGAGAAATTGAGTAAGTGTAGTGCGAAACGCACAAAAATTTCTTGAAACCTCTCCATTCAATTTGTATGGGGTGCAAAATAAGGTGTTCAAATAAAAGCAACTTTGAATAAAAAAAACCTCTAAATCTTTAATCACACCACATGAAGTTAGATATGCATAATCAATATGATAAGAGGGGGTTTTAAGGCTTAGGCGGCCTCGGTAGTCCAGTGTAAGTGCACTAGCCTGCCAACCCAGGGGTTGTGGGTTCGAGTCCCACGTAAAGCACGATTTTCGGACTTTTCCAAAACTTACATACTTTCCCAGTTTCTATAAAAAAAAAGAAAAAAAATTGATTTCTCAACCCCAACAACCTTTTCCTTCCAATCCTTACTTCCGCACAAAAGTCAGCGCATTATTTGCATTGTGGCTGCTAAAACAAGCAAAAATAAACAGTTCCACATTGGCGATCGCGGTAATGGTGCAGACACACTAATTTTAGCGAAGTCCTCAACCATCCGCGTGATCCTTCACAAGCCGAAAAAGCGCGTCGTAAGATTGGAACGTTTTTAGCTTCGTTTAGCAAACGTTGTCTCATGTTTGGTTCAACTAACTTTTGTTCAAGATTTAATAGAAAGATCTTCGCGATGAGTTTGAAAGCTTCCATTCAATGTTCTTTCGCGTAAAGATGATAAAAGCATTCGGTGCAGCTATGCCTACCCTATTCATAAATATTCTAAATGGCCAACGTGCTATGCATGTGGCAGAATGCGTATTCTCTTATAAGTTTGTCACTGATGTCTACTGCTCCTTTAGTTCGCTTATAGTTCATAAATATAATTGGCTTGAAATGAACTTCATTAGAAACAGAATTGTCTGCATGTTGGGAAGACAGAAGAAGTATCATCCGGTTCTTTTTAAGGAATATATGATACCATAGACATACCCTTTGTTAAGGAAAATTCCGACGAATACTCCTGTTGATTTATTGATCATTTCAATTCGTTGGGTGTGTGCGTTTAGTTTTTCCAGGCAGTACCCAAGAGCGTCATACTTTTTGTAAGAAGAAACTCTGCCAAATCATAACCTGTGAAAAAAGTAACTATGCCCATGCCAGATCCAAACAAAGGCTCAGCGAGTTTTATGACAACCTGAGCACCTTGAGATTTTTCTAGAGAAACAATTTTTTAGGAAGTTATTTAAGAAAAACTAATTTTGGGGTCCTAAAGTCCGCCACTTCGTACTATCAGGGTTAATGTAGCTGTGTGTGTGTGTGTGGGTGCAACTCAATTATGCGTTGCAAATAAAAAAAAATGTTCCATCAAACTACAAATAAATCTCTCTGAAAGGAATCTTTCAATCCACTTAACCATCTCAAGTACCGAATTATCAATGCGGCTTAGTTATTTACATAACCGCAACTCAGTAAGTTAAATAAGCAGTTGAATGTAAATGGCGAAATACAGTTTTTGCCATTTCAGTGATTAACCATTAATTATACTTTTCTAACCCAATTCTTATCAAACACGATAAGCAACCAATTACATTCAAATTGCTGGCCTTTCTGAGAAAACTTCCAAGGCTTCCTATTGTGTATGCATGTGCCTACACACACACATACATAAGCATGCATGAATAATATATACATAAGTGTACGTACATTTATATGAGAATTTTGCCCGGCGAAACCGCAAGTCAAGCCAAATATATTAAAAGCTTGGCGCACCAGGTGCAAAACGAAAAAAAAAATGCGAAACTACTTAAACAAAATATTTCAATAGTTTTCATGTGTGTATATGTGTGTGTGTGTATGTGTGTGTGTGTATATGTATGTTTCATGCATAAACTCTTGTGTAAGTTCTGTGTGTGTTTGTTAAGGCCCAAACAATTGGTCATATGTGTGTATTTGTGCTTGGGCATTGTAGTTGATGTTGTTGTTATTGTTGTAAGGCAAGTGTTGCCATCATTAAAAAGTTTTTGGTTAGCGTATGTTCTACTTATAGTTTTTGTTGCACGCTAAGTAGTTGTTTACATACATCATTTTACGTACATTAGTATATGTATGTTATATATATATGTGCGTACGCATGTACGTGTGTAATATGAAGGGTGATTAGTTGAGAGGGATCGGTCTTTCAATTGATATGAAACAGTGAAAATTTAAATTGATTATATTTTTATTATATGCGTGTCGAACCATTTATGACATTTATTTTTCAAAGATAATCCCTTTCAAATGCCGTACTCCGTTAACATCAATTTTAAATTACTCGCTGGAGGACTTCGGTCGGTATCTGGTATCTCGTGAATAACTTAATGCTTAGTAATGCCGATTTATCCACAAAGCACTTAGAGTTAACATACCCACGGTTGTCACAAATAAAAGTCCAAAGGTGTGATATCGCACGATCTGGAGGCCAATCCACTGGTCCCCTGGCTCGAGACGAGAGATAAATTGCTCCCCGAAAGGACGGCTTGTTTCACGAGCTGTATGGAAAGTAGTGCCGTCTTCTTCGAACCAGCGCTGTGCTATTGTGGAAGTCACAGGTTTGAATTTCCAACATTAAAAAGTCGCTTTTAATATCGCAATAGCCTCCGCCATTCACTGTTACATTAGCGCCAGCCTCGTCTTTGAAGAAGTATGGGCCGCACCGAACGGTTGTTTTCAATGGATGTAATGGCTATTCTGTGTGGCTTCAAGTTGCTCCTGAGCAATTTTGCTTATTGACGTAGCCATTAAACAAAAAACTAGTCTTATCGCCGAGCTCTCATTGTTGGCCTGAGCGCGGGATGAACACTTTTCACTGAGCGTCGATTTTTCTAATAGAATTGTACGGTTTTGAGGCTTAAGTCTTTTCATGGTGAAATGTCAATGAATACTAAAAAAAAAGTGTGCATTTAGTTTGATAGTAGTCACGCATGATCTGTCAGAAAAACCCTATTAGAAAAAGTACCTCTAATCTGATTATCCTTTACTTACGACGAGTTTTTTATTGCCGTTATAATATCTTGTGCTATAAGTCTTAGGCTGTAAAGCATAAGACTTATTTTCTTCTTATTTGCATGTATCTATTGTGGGACATTACACGAATAGTGGTCATACAAAAAGGTTTAAGTCAGAAAAATATGTTTTTTTAATTTAAATTATATTTTGAAATTTTAGTTTTTGAAACTTTTTCTTGAATTATATTAGAACTCAACATAGCCATTCACAACAACTTCAAATAACAGTTCCCAAATAGATCTGTGTAAGGAATGATATGGTACACAAAAATGTAATAAGAGGCTAATATATAAAACATATAGGCTAAAAGGATTCTAGTCTAGCACATAGATGGCACTAGTTTTATTACACTCACCCCTTTTTCAGTTCATCACTTTCTATTCATTAGTTTGTGAGTTATTGTGTCAAAGGTGACGATACCTCTGTTAGTTTGGCTTCACAAAAAATTACGTCTTTTAATTTTGCACTGCTTCTTGATGGCGAAAAATTTCGGTCAAGCAAAGCAATATCTTGAAAAGTCTTATGGAAGGTTTGCTCCATCAGAAACTACAATAAAACGACGGTCTGCTGACTCCAAACGTAGGCGTAGAGACACCGATGATGCACTGATACACAAATCAGTGGACGTCCAAATGAGGCGGTGACACCAGAAATCATCAAAAAAGTCCTCAAGACCATTTTGAATGATACAAGAGTGAAGTTGAGTCAGTTAGCTGATATCACAAAAAATATAAAAAGAACGCGTTGGCTTTATATTGCGTGCTCATTTGACTATTGGAAAGCTCTGTTCAAAGTGGTTGCCACGTTTGCTCACTGTCGACCAACAAGAAAAACGTGTTGATGATTCTGAGCAGTGTTTGGCCATGTTTGGGCGTGATTCTACATCGATATATGACAATAGATGAAACATGGATCCATCACTTCCCTCCGGAATCAAAACGAACGTCATCTGCAATTGGTGAACCACGTGCAAAGGGCGCGAAAGCACAACAATCGGCCAGAAAGGTTATGACCTCAGTATTTTATGATATGCGTGGTATTGGAGCGTTTGAAGGCCGAAATTGCAAAGACTCATACGCATATGGGAAAGAAAAAAATTGTGGTTTATCAAGACATCGTCACAAATCAATCAAAACAATGGCAAAACTACATGAATTGAACATCGAATTGCCTAAATCCACCGCATTCGCCAGATTTGGCTCCTAGCGACTACTGGCCGTTCTCAGACTTAAACAAAATGTTCGCCGCCAAGAAATTTCGTTCGAACGAAGAGGTTATCGCTGAAACTGAGTCTCATTTTGAGGCAAAAGCACAAATCATTTTACAAAACTGGTATTGAAATATTGGAGCGGCGCTTGAATGATTGCGATGATGGAAATTGCGTTGATGAATAAAGCTAATTTTGAACAAAAACAAAAACGTGTTCTCTTTGTTAGGCTCTGGACTTTTCAGCCCATGTGCTATATATTTTTTTCTAATCTTTATTTGTGCCGCCAATGTTTTAAAACTAGAAAGAAAATTGCTAATTTAGTACAAAATGTTAACAGATTAATATTATTTATTATTTAATTTTCATCGCCGAAACAAAGCAGAAAAATAAACTTCACAGAACTTATTACTTTACCATTACACGTAGTGGCTAATGTTGTGGTGGTAGCTTCCTTCAGCAAGAAATTTGAACATGAAAGTCAATTAGTTAATTGAGATCTTCGACTATGAACAAATGTCTTATTAGTTCTATTCTTATATAGCGCCAATATATAGCGTAATATAAAATTCATTTATGTTCAGGTGGATATTTTTTATGAAACTAGAAATAGGAATTGAATTTAGAAATAATTAAAAAAATTCATAGAACCAAATATTATTTAAGGGGGAAGCCTGCTTTAGAGGCTTCAAAAAATCGATTTTTTCGTGGATTGTTTTTGGAAGGAAAGAAATACTCGATTGAAACGAAACTTTCCGATTTTATTGTTGTATATTTCAATAGTCTTCTCAAATTGTTTTATTAAAATATTATGTCATATTATGCCTGGTACAAGCATTTTGCCGAGGGTTAATCATAACTTTCTTAAGATTTATTAGGTTCAACTAGAAGAGAATTTAATTCCGAATGCAATCAATGTTATCTCGTTTCGATAGGACGTTTAACTTTTTCCCTATCTTTCCCGCCAATTAGGAGAAATCGGAGAAATAAAAAACCGAGAAATCGCACTTCGAGCGATCCGGCCGCACGTATACCTGCCCGACGCTTGCTCACAATTTCTTCCGTAACTCCGAAAATATTTTGAATTTGCTTCTGAAATGTTGAGGACACATTCTTTGGATAGTGTGGGAAGACATTTATGCAAAAAAAAAACCAAAATGATTTTTTGAAGCCTCCAAAGCAGGCTCCCCCTTAAGCGCAGTAGTACGTTTCGAAGTATCTCCCACCTCGAGCATAATGCAAAATCGAATGAATCCATTTTTTGTTTTTTATAATTTTATTTTAAATCATCTAATATCACAACACTCCGCTTACTCACTTTATTATTTTATTATTTTACTGCTAATTTCAAATCACTAAAAATGTAATAATTGGGACTGGCTAGACTTCTTTTCTATCACCTATATGACTGAATCTGACTTAAAAAGGCAACAAAAAAATGAATGAAAAACATTTTGTTTAACAAATCTATTTCTCAATTGTTTTATTATACAAAAAAAACAAAAACAAAAACAAACAATAGTTAGCACTTTTGAATTATAATAACAGGTTGAACAAAAAACCAAAAATATGTTTCCAAAATTGACTTTAAAGCTTTCAATGCTTTTATATTTGCATATTTTCCTAAACCACGGTTCAAACTGAAAGTGCACTGATTTTTCTCGCATAGTGTATGCATACAGGTAGTTATATATTTGAACACACATTTTTGCTGCATAACCGCCAGCATTCATTTTGCATGTCTACATAAATAATTTAAAAGCAGCGTCCCTACAAAACAACAATAGTTTGCCACGTGGCCTGCAGCAACTTTGCCAACCGATTTACCGGTAATAATAACTAAGTTTACTCGCAGAACAGTTTGTGCGATCATTTAGGCTCATAAGTAGTTCGGGCCAAGCAACTTATGCTAATAGCGCAAAACACAAATAAGTAACAAACAAATAGATACACATATGCACACATGTTTTTGTGAGGCAGTGTTTCTAGGAAGCTTGTGAGTGATTGAGTTGTGAGTTGGAAGAGAAGATGTGAGCCATCGGCATTGTTGGCAACTCCAAAAACTGGCTGGCTGCCTGCTTGCTTGCACTTCGTTCGCTTTAAACTCTCTTCTGCACGGCTTTTAGTGCCTCTTTTCGCCACTGGTTGTAGGTGTTGTTGTGACTAATTATAAAAGTGCTAAAGGCAACTCATTGCACAGCGAAACTGTTTGAGCAAGCCAAATTGTTTGTTACGTATACGCCCAGGTGGTATGTCGAAAAACGAGTGCCAACGAAAATGGTCTTTCTTGTTGGCAGCGCGCACACAAAAGGTGAATTCAGAAGATGTGTTAAGTGGCACATATGATGTACAGGGTGGGTAATGGATTTCGCTACATTTAAATAGCTTTTCATGAAATTCATATAAAACTAGTCAACATGAATGTACATGCCGCACTATTTTTTTTATGTTTTTGTTTTTTGTTACGTATTTCGATCTGCAAATCACGCAAATCAAACGAAATAAATAGAGTAGTACAATTTTTTCTCTGCACCTATATTTTTTTGTGTTTTTTTTTGTTTTTTTTTTTTGTTTTTTTCTTTTTTGTTTGTTTTGTTTTTCTTTTTTTTTGTTACGTATTTCGATCTGCAAATCACGCAAATCAAACGAAATAAATAGAGTAGTACAATTTTTTCTCTGCACCTATATTTTTTTGTGTTTTTTTTTGTTTTTTTTTTTTGTTTTTTTTTTTGTTTGTTTTGTTTTTCTTTATCTTACATGTGTCAATTTGATTTATTATTAAATTTTAATTTCTTTTCTATAAACATGCATACAGACTTTTCTAACTTTTTCGTTTCTTGCTTTTGCTTAATTTTAATTTTTTTTACGTTGCCTCAAATTCACATTTTTTTCCAGGGACTGTGGCATGTTAAATTTACACTCATATTTTTAGTCCAAGGCGCATTCATTAAAGGTGGCGGCACTAGAGTAACTTGCAAAAATGTTTTGTATGTTTGATTGTCCAAGCAAAATATTGGCAGAGTAGAAAACAAGGAATGAAGCTTCCTTGTTTTCATTCTGAGCTGACAGCCTCTTAACACGGCCAAGGAAAAGAAATAAATAAATTAGTCAGTTGGTTCATGACGTCATCAAGTACGATGGCGAAGAGAAGGAGAAATAGGGGACAACCTTGCCTTACGCCTGCGTTGGTAGTGAATGGATCGCTGATATCGCCTTTGTGAAGCACTGCCAGTTCCGAGTTCTGGTAGAGCGCTTTGATGAGGCGGATTACCTTGACGGAACTGCCTTTCTACTCAGTGCCAGCGATATTGCGTCTCTTTTTATAGAATCGAACACCTTCTCAAAGTCTACGAGCAGCATGTAGAGTGGGGAGCGCCACGCAACTGATTATTCTACTATAATCCGAAGTGTGTTGGCTTGGTCAGCACAGCTTCGGTGAGTGCGAAAACCAGCTTGCTTGTCTTTTAAGGAGCGTTCTATATGATTCTGATTTGTATGATCACGGCTACAATTTTATAGATGGTGTTAAGTAGGGTTATTCCTCGCTAGTTGCCGCAGTCACGCAGGTGGCCTTTCTTGGGCGGCTTCACGATGATGCTTTTTGTCTGGGACTGAGGCAGCTTTTCATTGCTCCAGACGGCGGTGATGTGGGGATGAAGAATTTCCGCTGATATTTGCAGATCGGCAGTCATTAGTTCAGGCTGATTGCATCTTTACCCGCAGCTTTGTGCGAGCTTTATCTTCTTAATTGCATCCTTAGTATCCGCTAGACTGAGGCAGGATGTTGTTATTTTATTACCGGCTGTTGTGCTGCCCACTTCAAAGATAAGTAACGGGTGATCAATCATGAGGTGCTTTTTTCAATAGTTAAAAAAAAAACAAAAATGTTAATTATGTTCAAAACCTTTATTTATCATTTGAAAGGACATTCTTTGACATTTACTTTTTGAGTATAACTTCATTCAAATACTGGCCGCAACTACGCTTAAGGTGGTCCATTCTGAAGGTCCAATTTTCAATCACTCGTTCGAGCATTTCGACTGGTATGTCGTGAATAACACGCGTAATGTTGGCTTCCAGAGCTTCAATCGTAGCTGGTTTATCAGCATAGAACTTGGACTTCACGAATCCCCAAAGAAAAAAGTCCAAAGGTGTGATATCACAAGATCTTGGTGGCCAACTCACAGGTCCTAAACGTGAAATCAGCTGCTCTCCGAAATGACTTCTCAATAAAGTCATTGTTTCACGAGCTGTATGGCAAGTGGCTCCGTCTTGTTGAAACCAAATGTCGTAGAGATCATTAGATTCAATTTCAGGTAGCAAAAAGTCCGATATCATGGTACGGTAGCGAGCACCATTCACAGTTACGTTGCGGCCATCATCATTTTTGAAAAAATATGGACCGATGATTCCACCAGCCCATAAACCACACCAGACCGTTGTTTTCTCTGGGTGTAAAGGTAGCTCTTGAACCTGTTCTGGTTGCTCTTCATCCCAAATACGGCAATTTTGCTTATTGACGTAACCATTGAGCCAGAAATGCGCCTCATCGCTGAACAAAATTTTGCTCGAAAACAGCGGATCTTCTTCAATCTTTTCAAGAGCCCAATCAGCAAAACGGTGGCGTGCAGGAAGGTCATTTGGCCTTAGTTCTTGTACGAGCTGTATTTTGTAAGCTTTTAAATGAAGATCCTTCCGTAAAATTGACCAAGTTGTTCCATACGACAGTCCAAGTTGCTGAGAACGGTGCCGAATCGATTCTTCGCGGTTTTCACGTACACTCTCTGCTACTGCCGCTATATTCTCAATGCTTCTTGCTGGACGTGGTCTATTCGGTCGAGAATCATCCACCAATGAATATTCGGATTCAAATTTGTTGATGGTATGTATGTCGAATAGTGTTTAAGGCAGGCCGATTATGTTGACCATAATGCGGTCTAAGCGCACGAAAAACATTTGTCACAGAACGCTGATTTTCATAATACAGTTGAACAATTTGTAGACGTTGTTGCGGTGTGAGTCTTTCCATGATGAAATGCCAAACGCTGTTCAACAAATCCACGATGACAGTTTGCCACAACTCGCGCGCGATCTGTAAAAAAAACGCAAATGAAAAAAACTCCTCTTAATTGATCACCCGTTATAATGCTAAGAACAATGTTGCTAGTTGCTTCAAAATGTTCCTTCCTTCTGCGGATCTGGTCATCATTGGAACTCAGCAAAGCACCATTCAGATCTCTGATCAGCTGGTAGCTGTTACTCTGCTGGTTGGTTAAACGGCCAACTATGCGGTGCAGCTGCCTCATATTGTTTACACCTGCTGCCGCTTCGGTGTCGCTAGCAAGATCTTCAACGAACTTTCTCTTATCGTTTCTGGCCAAGTTCTTTACTTGTTTCGCCACCTCTCTGTAGGCTGGCCGCAGGGAGCCATCGCTGAGAAGTTGCCTTTTAAGTTCATTTCTGCGCTGAATGATGCCCCAAGTGGTGTCAAAGATCCATGGTTGGCTGTTGGTGGTCTTTATTGTGCCAAATTATTTGTTTAATTTAATATATTTAAAAATATCAGGTAATAGAATATAATAAAATACTTGTATTTATTCAGATAAAGAACATTTTTATCAGAAATAGAGAAAACCTGTATTGGACTTCAGAAAACTATATAAATGAAATATGAAGAAGTGAGAGTACGCAGAAACAGCAAATTCATAAAAATTGGTTAGTTGCATTATATGGTTTTGCAATGTATAGAATTAAAAAATAGTCGAAAACTATCAATATTGCTAGATGTTAGAACTATAAAAACCACAACCCATCAAACTCTTTTGAGTTGACTCACAGCCCATTGTGTCTACCGAAGGTTAACGACCACAGAGCGTGAAAGCGGCGCATACTCCGATAAAAATGCAACAACGGCTGCTGCAGAAATAAACACTGTTCACGGAGAAGATACCGTGAGTGTAAGGACTGCACAAAAGTGGTTTTCAAAATTCCGAAGTGGTAACTGCGACGTAGAGTATGCCCCCCGCGCTGGTCGTCCTGAAGTCTTTAACTCCGACGCCTTGCTCGAACTCGTGGAAGCAGAGCCAAATTTCACAGTCGATATGATAGCTCAGAGATAAAATTCATCGCATGGAACAGTTCAGCAGAGAGTGGATGTATGTTCTCAGCTGCTGCAACGGCTTGAAAATGAAAGGTTTTTGAACCGTATCGTTACTGGGGCCTTTACAACAATCCTGTTCGTAAACACCAATGGTTAGATAACGATGAAACACCAGCACCGACCCCTAGAGATGGACTTCACCCCAAGAAGATTCTCCTGTCTATTAGGTGGGATATGGCCGGAATTGTTTATTATGAACTTCTGGAACCAACCAGACGATAACTGCTGATTATTATTCCCATCAGCTATCTAACCTCATTGAGGCACTTAACAAAAATCGACCATCTTTAGTGAATAGACGCAAAGTTTTGTTTCACCACGACAACGCAAGACCTCATAAAATATGATTTTGATTAATAAATACTTTAAACATCTTTTTTATTAAAACCACCTTAAAAAACCCACGAACTTATGGACTGACCTGATACATTTATATACCTTTTTTGATAGCGCGCCTTTCATCAGCCACCCTGTACTTTTATTTGTGCACACCTACACATCCACATACTTTGCTTAGTAGCGAGCAAGTAAGTACAGGTTTTTGGCTTTCTTTGTTGTTGTTGTTATTTATATTAATGTCCGAAGTCGTACGTGTAGCTAATTTGCACTTAAAAAGCCTAAAGGCTTGGAATTCAAACAAAATAACTCAAACGAAAGTGTTTTCAGCAAAACTCAAAAGCAAAAAAAACAAAAAGGAAATCGTTCAAGCGAGCTATGGCAGTGTTGGTGTGTCACGTATCAAACGAATTTGGCAGCAAAATGTGCCAGTGGAGCTGAAGAAATATTATAATTGGCCGAGGCGAGAAAGGACTAATGGGCCAATGGGCCGAATTCATTTGCATGCGATATGGTAACATCATTAAGAATATTTATGTATGTATACATATACCTACATGCGCATATGTATGTATGTGTGTGTCTGCTCAACAACCGTTACGATTTAGATTCTTCTTTTTTGAACACTCCAAAAATAGTGATTTGCTTTTGTTTGCTTGATGAAGCTCCCATCATTGCCTCCCTTTCGTTGTCCCTTTCCCGACGCCCTTTTAAATAATGTTAATGGTAACCTATTTCTGTTCACCCAAAGCTACTAAATTGATAGTTCCTTTGCTTTAGGTTTTCATATCCCTTTCAGAATGCCATTGTTACCCACTCTCTCTCTCTCTCTCGCATACACACACACACACACACACTCATACACTATGACACTTTGAATTCATGGTTTCTCGTTTTTGCTGTCATTTTGCTGTTCGACTGTTTGTTATTCCTGACGTTGTTAGTGTTGTTAAAGTTGATTCTCTTCATTTTGTTGTTGGCGTTGTTGCTGACAATTGATGTCTCTGCTCTATCAGTTATGGCATCGTAAACATTTATGTGTGGCCTGTAGCGTGAAATTAGTTTTGGCTCACACACACACACACAAACACACTTATTCAGTAGCAAATATGCATAAATGCACTCACTCTCTCATTCACCCATACACAGTTTACTAGTTTAATTTTGACTTTTGTACTTTTATTTATAGCGAATTTTTAAAACCACAAATGTTTGGATTGCTCCTCGTATGCCATGCTGTTGCTGTTGTTGTTGGCACACAAACTATGAATTGTCTTGGGCAATGAGGCATTAAATTTGATATGCCTAATGAGTGCGCTTCGTTTCGAGTACCGGCGGGCATAATAAAATTTAAGTGTGTTGCAATATATTCTTAGCTACTGAAATAAGATTTTTTGTTACTTTCAAACCGTATTTCCGTGTACTATTTTACCAGCGTTTGATTTAGGCCAAAAAGGGTTATTTTACAGAAAGTGCTAGCACTGCACTGATTTTTGTTGTTTTTTTTTCTCTTTTTTTTGATAATTGCAATCAATACCAGATAAAGATTTGCCAACTTTGAGCTGAGGTGAGCAAATGAGGAAATGAATCGACTGATTTGGCTAAAATTTGGATAAGGTATAGATATTACACAAAAAAACTCGAGAACAAATTTAAAAAATTAAAAAAAAAATTTCTGTAAAAAAGTGTATATGTACCTATATTTAATTCATAGAAATTGAAAAAAAAATATCAAAACCGAAAAATATTTTAAAATATTTTATCACCTTATAATCTTGGTACAGTCACTAAAAATTTTTGGAAATTTATTATTTTATTTCTTTTAATATTATTTTTATCGTTTTCGATTTTTTTTCTTTAGATAGTGGCGGAACTATGTTTAACACGACTCCAACAACACTGGTAACACTACGGACCCTTATAGTATATGTGAGATCTATTCATATTAGCCAGATATGCCTAACCTAACCTAATACATGGGCTTAAAAGTCCACGGCCTAACAAAGAAAACAATATTTTTCTGTTTAAAATTAGCCTTATTTCCATCAATTAACTTTAATTTCCATCAAGAACAACGCAATCATTCCAGCGCACTCTTTTGTAGAACGAATTATTTTTTGCCTCAAAATAGGCCTCAGTTTCAGATAACCTCTTCATTCGGGCAAAATATCTTACCGGCGAGCATTTTTTAAGTCTGCGAACAGCCGGTAGTCGATGGGAGCCAAGACTGGCGAATGTAGTGGATGTGAGAGCAATTCGAAGTTCCATTCATGTAGTTTTGCCACTGTTTTGATTGACTTGTGGCACGGTGCTAAGTCTTGATTAAACACAATTTTTTCTATTACCATATGCGGATTTTTCTTTGCAATTTCGGCCTTCAAACGCTTTCTGGCCGATTGTTTTGCTTTCGTGCCCTTTGCACATGGTTCACCAGTTGAAGATGACGATCGTTTTGATTCCGGAGTAAAGTAATGGGTCCATGTTTCATCCATTGCCACATATCGATGCAACAATTCCGGTTTATTACGTTTAAACGTGACCAACACTGCTCAGAATCACCAACACGTTTTTGTTTTTGGTCAACAATGAACAAACGCGGCAGCCACTTTGGACAGAGCTTTCCCGTAGTCAAATGCTCATGCAAGATAAAACCAACACCTTCTCTTGATGTCTTTGCGATGTCAGCTATCTAACACAAGTTCACTTTTCGATCATTCAAAATGATCTTGAGGACTTTTTTGATGTTTTCTGTTGTTACCGCCTTTTTTGGACATCCACTGCTTTGTGCATCAGTGCATCATCGGTGTCTCTACGCCTACGTTTGGAGTCAGCAGACCGTCGTTTTATTGTGGCTTCTCTCCAACTCTCCAGCTAATGAATAAAATATCATGGAAATTTAACAGCTGTCTTTCTAAGGTTAGTACTAACTGAAAAAGAGGTGAAAAAAATCGAAATTTTTTCGAAATTCAATATTTCAAACAGTGTATTGTTTTTTTTTAACTTTTTCCAAATCAAGAGAACACCTCAAACTTCAATTGAGCTGAATGCCCAGTAGCTAAAATGAGTGGTTTTTGAGTAATGCATTTTTGAGTAAAAACCTGTTTCGCACTTTTTGTTTTTTGCAAAACAAAAAATCTTCCACTACTTTTTTGCAATTCTTTCTACATGAAATCGCTCGTGCAAGTAATGACGATCATTTTGAACCCAGAATCATTAAATTCGGTTCGTTTTTGACTAAGTTATGAGCATTTAAAAAAAAAATTCTTATAAAGGGTTTTTCAATAAGGGCGGGTAGATGTTGAAATGGAATAAAACAAGCTGTGTGTGAGTTATTGACAAAATTATTTTTTTATTTGAAAGGCGCATAAATGCCATTAATTGTGGAATATGACATCATTCAAATGCCCGCCTCGGCTTCTTACGGTGAAACGGATCCGAGTGGTCCAATTTTCAATGACTCTTCCGCATAGATCCGGCTGAATTTGAGCGATGGCCTGTGTTATGTTCACCTTTAGAGCATCGGTCGATTATGGTTTATTTGCATAGACCTGAGACTTCAAGAAACCTGTGTGGCACGTAGCGCCGTCCTGCTGGAACCACATGTCGTCTAGGTCCATATGGTTCAATATGGGCCATAAAAAATTGGTTATCATCGTTGTGTAGCGCTCGCTGTTGACGCCGCCGGCCCGAAATCCACACCAAACGGTAACTTTTTGAGGATGCATTATCACCTGGTGAACCTCGTGTGGATTGGTGTCGTTCCATGTACGGCAATTTTGTTTGTTAACACAGCCATTCATCCAAAAATGCGTCTCGTCACTAAATATAATTTTTCGCCCAAAACTGGGGTTCTCTTCCAAACGATTCGAAACCCAGTCAGCGAACAAACGGCGTTGTCTATGGTCATCAACTTTGAGCTCCTGGGTCAGTTGGATCTTGTACGGATGTAGGCTCAAGTCCCGACACAAAATTCGCCAAGTTGAAGTCTGCGAAAGGCCAAGTTCTTGTGCACGGTGAGGAATAGACTGCCTCGGGTTCTGCTGTACACTTTCACGGACCGCGGCAATATTCTCGGCTGATCTTGCGTTCCTTGAACGTACGGGTGTTGGCTGATTGTTTACTGACCCGGTCGTCTCAAATTTGGTCACCAAACGTTGAAGAGTCTACTTTGAAGGGCCACCACGTCTACCGAAAAATGGGCGCAATGCGCGCAACGTTTGCGTTAATAAACACTCATTTTGATAATAAAGTTTTATCATTTCTATCATAACTTTATCATAACTTGTCATGATGATTTGGCATAAGCAACTGAATAATAAACAAAAGATTTGATAGATGCCAATTGAAAAACCCTTTATAATTAAAAAAAATCGATTTTGAGCCCAAAAGCAAAATTGCCTATAAATCTTGAAAAAATTTGTTTCGGGCGAACAAAAAAATACGTGTCTCATTATTTTGACCAGAAAGCAACATATTTGAGTTACATCGAAATCGAATAACATGACCCGAATAGCCCGGTTGAATTGAAATGGAAAGCATTTTCATATAAATATTAAACGAAATATGTATTTTAATTGTTTAGATTGTAAGCTGAACCATTTTTATTTAAAAATTCAATGAACAATTAACTTCACTTAAATAAAAACGTCGTCAGTAATGAAAATCATTTAAAACTTGTTAATACCATTTAAAAAAATTCCAGCAATTAAGAGAAGCTAACTTTGTATTAATTTGCCATACAAATATTGAAGTATCTGTCAACACAGAGATTTAGAAAAACAATTACTCACTTACTCGCTTAGTCAATCATTCACTTACTAATTTAAAATATCAATTATTCAATAATAAATATCTACAAGTATATGTGGATGTGTATAACTCTATATTTGTTTCATTTCATTTATTCATTTAATAATTACGTATGTGAATAAAATTTATCATAAAGTTTTAAAGTGAATCCGCTAAGCTGCAGTAATTATCTGCAGGTTAATTTTAAGTGTTTTTTCACTTTATTTGATAATTCTTCTTTTCCATTTTGAATGCAATGACTTCACTTCAGCTCATGTTGATGGGTAAACCTTTATTTTTTTAATCTGATTTGATAACAACTAATCAGCAATTATTACACATTCGCAAGATAGTCGGTTCTGCGTTACCGGAACGAGCCGGATTTATATCTGGTCAATCCAGCAGAATGCCCCGTACATGCATTGGTAATATTTATGCTGCTACAATAACAACAACAACCAATTATTACACTTATATACCTTGAAGCAACATTTTCCTAGTCCTTCGGCGTACCAAAAAGAAAAAAAAATTAATTCTTAAAGTGCGCTCAGAGCGTTTCCGTAAGAAGGGTGCAGCCAAGGCATTTTTCAAATATTTATTTTTTTTGTATCAGACACTTTGAACGATCTGGCAAAGTCAAGGAAATATTAAAAAAACTCAAAAAAAAATGCTCCTGTTACGTTGTTTATTTAAATACTGAGGGCTTAACCTGAAATTATTTTGACATTTATCACCAGCCGGTTATTTAAACTTAAGAACAGCGCCAAATTTTTAACTTTTCTTTAAGAACTTTAGAACTTAGAATGACAATACAAAACAGAAATATTTTTATAATGATTTTTTTTTATTATAATCTGGAAGATAATTTCATGGCATTTATTTTTTTGTTTGTTTTGTTTTTGAATTTGCTATGCGGCATATGTCCACTGCGGATACGAGTTATATAGCCCAATCGATCAGTCCAGTTTTTGACTACTTTTTACAAAAAATCTGAATAACAAATTTATATATATAATCTATATATATAAAAGAAAGTCATGTTAGTTACACTATTTATAACTCGAGAACGGCTGAACCGATTTGGCTGAAAACGCGTTTCCGTGAAGTCGCTATAAAATGTGGTATAACAAAACGCAAATGACAGCTAAACGTAACTTTGTCTATGGTTAAATAGAAAATTTGATAATATAAAGTTTGTCAGAAATAGGTATATAATCACAGTAATTTGTATTCTCTTTGAGTCATCATTATCAATGCCGCGACCAAGACGATCGAATCTTTCCCGACAAAGCCGTAATGCAAGAAGGATACGAAACATTGCGAATAAAACGATTGAAGAAGCACAAGGAATTGAAGAGCGCCGCGTTAGTATGCCTTAGTATGGCTCGACTTCGTGTTTCTCAATTACAAGTGCAAAGTGAGGCAGCCCGTGAAATGGCTCGGTTGGCAATGCGAAATCGTCGAGCGAATAACAGAGATCAACAAGTAGATTTAGTAGCTCAAACGAATGTACCACTGTTGAATCGCCAACAAAAAGAAGTTTATGATACATTAATGAAGGCAATAGATGATGGAAATGGTGGTTAATATTTCCTTGATGCCCCTGGTGGAACTGGTAAGACATTCATCATGTCAGTAATTTTAGCCACTGTTCGTGCGAAATCCAACATTGCGCTTTCAGTTGCTTCTTCTGGAATAGTAGCCACAATATTAGAAGGATGCCGTATGGCTTATTCAGCATTAAAAGTGCCGTAAATCATCATCTGGGACAAATGCACAATGGCGCATAAACCTGCATTAGAAGCACTTAACCGGACATTGAAAGATATACGCAATGACTCGAGATGTTTTGGAGGCGCAATGATTTTACTGTCTGGCGACTTCCGCCAAACACTGCCTAAATTCCAAAACGGCTGCTGACGAAATAAACGCTTGCCTCAAATCATCGAATCTATGGCGCTATGTGAAGAAACTTCAGCTGACAACAATCATGAGAGTTGCATTACTTAATGATAAATCTACTGAAGATTTCTCTGAGCAATTACTGACTATCGGTAATGGTCGAGTATCTGTCGACGATTCGAGCGGATTGATTTCATTTCCTCAGAATTTCTGTAACTTTGTCTCATCGCAAGACGAACTTATCAATTAAGTAATGGTTGAGTGAGCGAGCAATTTTAGCGGCTAAGAATAAAGATGTAGATGACCTAAACTGCATAATTCAAAATGATATCATAGGAACAATGCATTCATTCAAATCCATTGACTTTGTAACAAATGAAGATGAATCCACCAACTATCCAATGGAATTTTTAAACTCCTTGGACGTGCCTGGCTCACCACCGCACAATTTACGCCTAAAAGTTGGCTCCGTAGTAATCATTTTTCAAAACATAAGCGCACCAAAACTTTGCAACAGTACGCGTTTGGTGGTAAATAAATTAATGAAGAATGTGATTCACGCGACGATACTCAAAGGAAAATTCGAAGGTGAAGAACTTCTAATTCCGAGGATCCTGAAACTATCGTTGAAATTCATGGAATCGGAGTTGAATATCTCCAATACATCGAGTTATCGCATTTTAACTGATCATTTGGGCTTACGAAAGGTCTGTTCCCGTTTCATTCCGCACAAGTTAACTGAGGACCAAAAATTGCTCAGAATTCAACATTCGAAAGACTTCATTAAAGAGGCGAGATGAGACGAGAAGTTCCTTTACAACATTGTAACTGGTGACGAAATGTAGTGTTTCCAACATGAACCTGAAACTAAGCGTCAAAGTGTCGAATTGAAGGCCCCTGAGAAGCCACCACCCACAAAATCGCGTTTGGAGAAGCCAAAAATCAAGTCGATGCTTATTTGTTTTTACGATTCGAAGGGAATTGTCCACAAAGAGTTCGTGCCAACCGTCAATGAAATTTTCTATCTTGGCATTTTGTCGAATTAGCTCTGAATATTGCAAAGGAGAAAGCTGACTCTTATTGCATGATAATGCACCATCTCATGAATCCACTTTTGACTGATTTTTAGGCTAGAAGTCGCATTTTAACCAACTATCACTCACCGTATTCACCTGATATGGCTCCTTCTTCGGGAAATTGCTTTTGGTCATGAAAGGAAAACGTTTTGCGTCCCTAGAGGCCACCCAAAAGGCTTGTACCGACATCGGTGATTACATTCCAGTCAATCACCTCAAACAGAGGAGACTATTTTGAATAAATAAACTCGAAGTTATCAGAACAAAGCTCCTGTCATTTCTGTTTTAGCTCAGTCATGTGTAGTTAGGATCTGACCTTGTATTTTAGAAACGTTAGTTGTTTGAAATTGAACTTGTATTGCTAAGTTCCTTAAGATTTGTGGGCATAGCAAAAAACTTAGCCTTGAAAATAACTTTTAAGAACTCTTGATTCTTTGTGACTTTGGGAAAAAGATTTGTTGTGTGAAAAATTTGTTTAGTTTTTGTTCTAATTTCTAGATAAGAGTTCAATCTTCTAGAGTAACAGATAGAATTAAGCAGAAGGAAGACATCAAGTATGCTCATGAAGCTGGCGTCCAAAATCCTCATACACCTGAGTGGCATTGTCAACTATAATAGAGGAAATTGAAAAAAGCTCATAGAGGGCTATAATGAAACAGTCCGCCAAGTTTGAGAACATATTTGGTGTTGCATAACTAAAAACCTCTTAAGTAATGCATCCGCTTTTCCAAGTTCAACCTTGGAATTATTAAAAGTGACCTCACAAGACACTGTAGATTGAACTAAGCTAAGAATTTATTCATGAGAAATCGGTGGTAAAGGAAGAGAATCTCCTTCTTAAATGTAAAATAATACTGGGTAATTATCTAATAACTGATTGGACCTTATTAGTGTGGCTTTAGATCTGAAAAATTGAGCAGATATTCACAATACGCCACATCTCACCAAAGACCCATGAAAGGAGAATTAACATAAACTGTTTTTTGTAGATTTTCGAAAAAAGAAGTTGCCTTCGAAAAAAGAGTTGCCTATATGCCGCAATGTCTTAATTTGGTATCCCCGCAAAACTAATATGGCTATGTAAGATGACGTTGGTTAATACCTGCAGCAACGTTAGAATTGTGAAGGACCTCTCCGAGCTTTTTGATACCAATCGACGTTTCAAACAGGGTGACTCTCTTTCGTGTAAATGTTGGAAAACATCGTGTGAGCTTGAGAACTTAATCGCTTAGGCATAATCTGTTATAAGAACGTATTACGCTGTTAGTTCTACCTTTCCAAACTAGATAAAGAAGCAAAAAAAATGGGTCTAGTGGGAAAGAAGTACATCCTGTCATTAAACAAAGAGTCGGCGCACTCGCATATCGGCACCCACGTCACTGTTGACAGCTATGATTTCGAGGTTGTAATAAACTTCGTATACTTAAGAACCAGCTTTAACACCAATAACAAATTCAACGGAGAATCTCTCTTGTCAAAAAGTGCTACCTTGAACTTAGTGGCAATTGAGCAGTAAAGTATTCTCTTGACGAACAACAAACACTAAGAAGCTTTGCCCGTTGGTAATGGTGAGTATCGTAGGCGATGGAACAATGAGCTGTATGAGCTTTACGATGACATAGACGTAGGTTAGGTTAGTTTAGCCTGGTTGGCAATAAGCCACCACGCATAGACTATTTGGTCCATAGCGATACCAGATGGAGGCCGGCCTCTATGAATACTGAAAGCAGGCATCATGTAGGATGTCAGCGCTTTTTGCGAATCTAAGCAGAGCTGGGAGATCCGCTTTTGAGACCTAGACGTAGCGCAGCGAATGAATATCCAGCAGCTTCGATGACTGGGCCATGTCGTCCGAATGGGAACAAATGATCCGGCTCCGAAAGTATTCGAAGCTGGTGGTAGCTTCCTCTGCAAGGAAAGATGAGGTGGAGAATGACTTGGCTTTACTTGGTGTTTTCAACTGGCATCGGTTAGCGCGAGTAAGAAATGACTGACTTTGTTAAACTTCGCCAAAATCGTGTAAGCGGGCATCAAGCCAATCAAGAAGAAGAAGATTATCAAATAATGGATCCCGTGGGCTTAGACTTTATACCCAGGTTCTTCTTGGAAATAGGATTGAACGAGATTTTCTAAATCTTTGAAGGAGTTACTACTAATACTAATAAAATATTTCAATTTTTGTCAGATTTTTAGCGCATCCATTTTTTATTTTTCAGATAAATCCGCTTTTGTATTTAAATATTTGCTCATACCATCCATAACAAAGCCTCGGATGGCCGTACATACATACATATGAGTACTCGTATATTTATAAAAGTGTGCATGTATGCGAGCGCTAGACTCTGGCGACAAGGAATGTTGAAGGAATTAGTGAAGTGCACTTAAAGAGCCATTAACTTTAAAACATTTTTGCTTACTGAATGTCGACATCTACGTATGTATGTATACTCTTGCATTCACACATACACAGCAAATTACTTCCCAGCTCACTTTTGCAAAAGGACTTTTCCAACAAAGTCCTTCTGACATGCCATAGCTTAGAAGGCCTGTAATCATATCGCCCTTTATTGCCCGTCTAACAAAACTGCCTGAGAAGCTCCACTGGAAGTTCGTTGGTCAATGCATATCTGCTCAACCGGCAAAAGCTTCCACGGTTTTCATTTCTTTTATTACTCTTTTGCATTCTTCGTATTTTGCTATAAAATTTATGTTATAAAGGATTTAAGTGAGGGAAGTTACTTAGAATTTTTTCTTAATGAATTTGATAAAATCTATATAATTTCACAAAAAAATTAGTAGATTATCTCCAGCGCTGCATTCGTTTCTCGATAAATTTGGCAATTTTCCAAATATTTTCCCAAAAAAATTAGTAGATTATCTGCAAAAATGAATTTATTTTTAAATCTTTCCTTTAGATTCTTTACTTTACTCTAGAATATTTCTTAGAGAGGATTGCATGGTAGCTCTTTTCAGCAGATCAACTCTAATAAAAAAAGAATAATAATAAGAAAAAGGAATGAAAATGAAAAAAGAAAAAAAAGGAAAAAGAAAGGAGAGCGGAGGACTTACGATCTGCCAATGAAAGCAGTAGAAGTCCTTCTAAAAGTGGTTTCAGATCCTGTCATTGCCAACTGGGTTGCCTAGGGTTATAACTGCACGACTGGAGCGTTGAATAAATGTTTGCATATGCATATGCGTATGTATGTGTATGTTGACTCAAGACAACATCTACTTTGCGGTTATCCCGTTTGTGTGCCATGGGTACAAATGTATTTCACTACACAAACATAATACAACTACAAACGCATTGAAAACTTCAATAATATTTTTATAAGCAAAGGTACACTTATCAAAGCTCTCCTATAAAGCCAGAAAATGTATGAGTATATCAATACAAGTTTACAACTTTACGCTCGTATATGTGTGCACACATACATACATACTAGCATACACACATACATGCATACATATATTCATTGTAGTTTTATTTAAACGCTACTGCTTTGCCATCTCTGCGGTTGCGGCTACAGAAAGAACCTTCAGAGTATTCATTGAGTCATTACATGAAAGATACGTGTGTATGTGTGTGTGTTTGTATGTGCCTGGTTTATCCCACCTAGGTACTTCAACAAATTTATATTTATGTAGGTGCGTGTAGTTTAAAAATATAATGCAAATGCAGTATTGCGCAAAATGTATGCAATTTCTTATCCTTTTTCATGTTGAATAGTTCAAGAGATTATCAATTCGACGAAAATTGTGTGCAACTTTTGATTTACTTTATTCAAATAAATTTACACAATTTTGTATAAGTAAGTTAAAACAAGTTTCCTGGAAATTGAAAAGCGTTTATTGCAATAAAATTTTGTCATAAAAAAGTGTTTACTTCTTTCAATTCGATGTATAAAATGTTTCGGGGTCCCAAGATTTAATGCAAGGTAATACCGATATTTTTGGGAGCTGAAAAAACAAAACAAGAGTTTCGGAGTCCCGAGCCTTATGCAAGCTAGTCCCGATATTTTCGGGACCTCAAAAAAAAAGCAAGAGTTTCGTGGTCTCGAAATGTATGCCAGCTATTCCCGATATTTTCAGGGTCCTGAGATAAATGCATGTTTTAACTCGATATTTTCGGAACCTGAAAAGCACCGGAATGTTGTTACCCCTTAAATTCGGCATCCCGGAAATATGAAGAACACAAAAGCCTCGGGGTCGCGAGATTAGTGCAAGGTAATACCGATATTTTTGGGAGCTGAGAAACATTGAAATGTCATTACCCCGGAATTTCGACATCCCAGATTAATGCAAGCTAATCCCGCCGCCGTAGTCGAATGGGTTGGTGCGTGACTACCATTCGAAATTCACCGAGATAACGTAGGTTTGAATATCGGTGAAATACCAAATTAAGGAAATCATTTTTTTAATAGCAGTCGCGCCTCGGCGCCAATGGAAAACCTCCGAATATATTTCTGCCAATGAAAACCCTTGTCATAAAAAATATCTGCCATTCGGAGTCGGCTTGAAACTGCAGACCCCTCCATTTGGGGAACAACATCAAGACACACACCACAAATAAGAGGAGGAGCTTGGCCAAACAGCCAAAAAGGGTGTACGCGCCCAATTATATATATATATATATATATATATATAACTATATACATATAATCTCGATATTTTCGGAACCTCAAAAACAGCAGTTTCAGGATTCTGAGATAAATGCACGTTCAATCTCGATATTTTCCGGACCTCAAAACATCGGAATCACGTTATCTCGGATTTGTGTGATTGATGACGAAATGAGGATAATGAAAAAGCAAATGAACTGACAAGAGGGGGATCTGCCATGATCATTATATTTATTATTTTGTGTAGAATAATTCATGACATTTATTTTTTAGAGATAATCCCTTTCGAATGTTGGTAGCAACTGCGCCGTAACTCGGCCTTCAGTAAACAACAATTTTGAATAACTCGCTGGAGGACTTCGGTCGGTACCTCGTGAATAATTTTAGTAATGCTGGCTTCCAATACCTCAATCGAAGATGGTTTATCCAGAAAGCATTTACACTTTACACACAAGGTGAAGCCCAAAGGTATGATATGGCATGATCTTTGTTCCACGTGAAGGAAGGCCAAAAACGGTCGTAGACGCTGAATTGGAGGCATTGCTCAATGAGGATCCGTGATCCGTGTCAAACACAAAAGGAGCTTGCTTCAGTATTAGGAGTTACCCGCCAATCCATTTCCAAGCGTTTGCATACTTTGGGTATGATTCAGAAACAGTAGACTTGGGTTCCTTTTAAGTTAAAACCAATGAATGTTGAGTGTCGTTTTTTCGCCTGTGACCAACTACTCCAGCGGCAAAAAAGGAAGAGGTTTCTTAATCGCATCGTGACGGGTGATGAAAAATGGATTCATTATAGCAATCCAAAGAAAAGAAAGTCGTGGGGACTGCCCGTTCTTGCTTCTGCGTCGTCGCCTCGGTCGAATATTCACGCTGCGAAGGTTATGCTATGAATTTAGTGGGACCAAGTTGGTGTTATTTATTATGAACTGTTAAAACCAAGCGAAACCATCACTGGAGATTGGTATCGACTTCACGAGCCGAGCAATGCACGAGAAGAGGCCGCAATGAAAAAATTATTCTACATCATTAAAACGCTCGGCCTTACGTTACCAAACCCGTCAAAACCTACCTGCAAACACTGAAATGGGAAATCCTACCCCACCCGCCATATTCTCGCCGTCCGATTATCACCTGTTCCCCTCGATGGCACATAGTCTAGCTGACCAGCAGTTCCATTCATATGAAGACATCCAAAAATGGCTTGATCCGTGGATAGCCTCAAAAGATGAACAGTTTTAACGCGACGGTAAAAGTAGTAGCCAGCGATGAGCAATACTTGTAACAATTTTTTCAGAAGAAAGTTGTATTTTCATCAAAACGGAGAAAAGGGAGAACTAAGTTACGCACTTAATATATATTCTTTTTATGTTTTCGTTTTTTTTTTTTTAATTCACTGTATTTTACTTTTATTTTTATTTATCTTTCTATTTGATTTTTGTTTTTTGCTCTATTTTATTTAATTTATTTTTTAATATTTATTTTTATTTATAATTTATTTTATTTATTTAAGTTATTTATTTTCAGTTTATTTTATACTAGCAAATCCGACCTCACTTAGCACAATGTATCATTCCGTCCTTTATTAAAAACCGTATGAAAATCCGTTCAGTCGAGAAGAAATGAAAAAGACATCTCTTTCGTCTGTCATTTAATGATAATAAGCCAATTAATTGGCAACAAGAATTATAAGATGGAATCGGTTCAGAAAAATTTAAGGACTGCAAAGCAAAACGTAGGAATATCCGATGCACTCTCTCCAATTGATTTATAGAAACAACATGATATGGTCTCCAGACTTATCGACTGATACTATTTCACTCGCAAACGGTTCAAAATCGATGATAAAGCACCAGAACTTAGCGAAGATTGTTTACTATAATCCATGTTTTCCCTGCTGGGAGCACATCGATTTACTTACGAGATTTTTTTACAAATCTCAAACTAATTAAAATGATGGGTTTTGTGGCTATGTTTATGTGCTTGGGCTGTGTGCAGGATCACGAGTACTCGTATAATGAATGTGTGACTCGGTCACGCATAACTGATCCAAATTCATGAAGCTACCACACTGAATGGCTTGCCTTCGTGTATAAGTATATGTATGTGTGTGTGTATGTCAATCGAGTAGTTAGAACACACAATAAAAAAAAAAGAGGTTGTCTGTAAAGTCGGTTTACTGACGATAGCTTAACGTGATAACGTCATAAGAAAATACTGATTGAATGGTTGCATTTTCAAAAGAAAATTTTAATTTTATTTGTTTGATAGATATTTTGTATGGATATAGAGAATGAGTTAACATTAACATAACATAATATACTTTAACATAACATAACATAACATAACATAACATAACATAACACAACACAACACAACATAACATACCATAACATAACATAACATAACATAACATAACATAACATAACATAACATAACATAACATAACATAACATAACATAACATAACATAACATAACATAACATAATATAACATAACATAATATAACATAACATAACATAACATAACTATAACATAACATAATATAACATAATATAACATAACATAACATAACATAACATAACATAATATAACATAACATAATATAATATAACATAACATAACATAACATAATATAATATAACATAACATAACATAACATAATATAACATAATATAACATAATATAATATAATATAACATAATATAACATAACATAATATAATATAATATAATATAATATAACATAACATAATATAACATAATATAACATAATATAATATAACATAACATAGTATAGTATAACATAATATAATATAACATAACATAACATAACATAATATAACATAACATAATATAATATAACATAATATAACATAACATAACATAATATAACATAACATAACATAACATAACATAACATAACATAACATAACATAACATAACATAACATAACATAACATAACATAACATAACATAACATAACATAACATAACATAACATAACATAACATAACATAACATAACATAACATAACATAACATAACATAACATAACATAACATAACATAACATAACATAACATAACATTACATTACATTACATTACATTACATAACAAATTACCCCGTATTAAAGCACTTATCAACAGCTTTCATTTGATACCCATATTGTACATACACAACCAAAGGTTACCCGGGTCCACGTTTTGACCTATATCTCGAGACCCCAGTCACGGATCGGCATGAAAAATACTCTGTACTAAAGCATTCACCAACAGCTTTCATTTGATACCCATATTGTACATACACGTCCGAAGGTTACCCGGGTCCACGTTTTCACCTATATCTTGAGACCCTATCTACCAATAGGTATTCAAACTATACGGAAATCATCTTCAATACCTACTTAACAATGTGTGTAAGTTTGGTTTAATTCGGTTCAAAGACACGGCGGGTCCACGTTTTGGCATATATTTCGAGACCCTAGTCATCAATAGGTATGAAAACTACCCCGTATTAAAGCACTTATCAACAGCTTTCATTTGATACCCATATTGTACATACACAACCAAAGGTTACCCGGGTCCACGTTTTGGTCTCTATCTCGAGACCCTAGTCACGGAGCAGCATGAAACATACTCTGGACTAAAGCATTCACCAACAGCTTCCATTTGATACTCATATTGTACATACACATCCGAAGGTTACCCGGGTCCACGTTTTGACCTATATCTCGAGCTCTATTTCCAAAATAAAATATAATCCATGTTACTCGTGGATGATGTAGCTTTCGAATGGTGAAAGAATTTTTAAAATCGGTCCAGTAGTTTTGAGCCTATTCATTACAAACAAACAAAGTTTTCCTCTTGATAATATTAGTATAGACAACATATCTTATAAGGTATATGGTAAATATTACCATACATTTTTTCCTTCATATATAATAAAAAAATTAATAATTATAACATTAAAACAACAGGTATTATTAACAAACTTGGTTTTATTTTAAATTCTTCAAGTGAATCAAATTAATAATAATCAATAAGAAGGCATATGCAAATACAAATACGTGAATTTATATATGTACATTTGCGCATATATATACATACATATATACGCTCACTTAAGTAGGAGAGAGCAAGATATCGAACGTTGCCGTTCGTTTGCTTTGTCGTTCGTTCCGCCCTTTCGCTTGCAGTTCATTCAATGCAATGAGCAAGGACGGCAATGAGCAAGGTAACACTAATATGAGCAAGGTAACACTAATATGAGCAAGGTAACACTAATGAGCAAGGTAACACTAATATGAGCAAGGTAACGGCAATGAGCAAGGTAACTACATATGAACAGTAATGAGCAAGGTAACTACATATGAACAGTAATGAGCAAGGTAACTACATATGAACAGTAATGAGCAAGGTAACTACACATGAACAGTAATGAGCAAGGTAACGACACATTTTTTCGTGCGTGCAGCCTGTTAAATCGAATTATAAGACGTTATCACGTCAATAGTTCAGAAGCATATATTAAATGTACATGTGTGTGTGTGTAAAACAATACATGCATGTGGATAGGTAAATAAATATAATACACACACACACATTCATCGGCTTGTTCATGTATAAGTGCACTGCTCAACTGTTATACGCCCATAAGATTGCTATACATTTTGTGCTGGCTTTGAATAGTAAGGAGAGGAAATTTCTAACAAACTTCATTCGCACACACACACAAACACCTTTAATGGTCATGCACCTATTCACACGTACATAGTTTTTGCTTTATGCATTCACCTACACTCATTCACTTATACTGGCATATATGTATGGATGTACGTATTTTTGCATAACTTCACTTCACTTTTCTTGTATGTATTCTTATTCTAAGTTC
Source organism: Anastrepha fraterculus (assembly GCA_037575425.1). Classification (NCBI taxonomy): domain Eukaryota; kingdom Metazoa; phylum Arthropoda; class Insecta; order Diptera; family Tephritidae; genus Anastrepha; species Anastrepha fraterculus. The sequence goes on from JAYXIM010051022.1 coordinate 127,064, forward strand.
AAATTCTTTCATGTGCACAATTTCCAAACCAAGTGAAAAGTTACGATTTGCAAGCCTGAATTTTATTCGAAGTGTCGTGTTGCGGTTGATGTGGTCTTTCACTTGAAATTTCATTCATGTAATGTACACGCATACATCTGTATCTACACAAGTGCATGTGTGTATTTACACATATCCATTTTTGGACGAGAGGTTTTCTCGAAAATTATTTGCAAGTTCTTGTTTACTAAATGTACCGAAGTTTGTCCATTACAGCTGCCACCTTGCCACACGACTCCTTTCGCTCTCTCACTCACTCACTCGCTCACTCTCACACTGCTCATCTGGAAACATTTTGGGTCATTTTAAAATTAGTTCAACATGGGTGCTTGTAACAGATGCTTAGGCGAAGTGATAGCCTGTCTGGTGGTATGTTCGTTCTAAGTATTTGATACTACTGGGAGTGTGTCCTTTAATCTTAGCAATTTGCTTATTGAGTGTGTAAATTTACGTAATAAAGTTATTTGTAAACTTGTCGATGTGACATTTTTAAGTACTCAATTGACACTACTGAAAAGTAATACAAATTTCATTACTATGAAGTGTGAAAAAGGGTCAAATGCTTGTGGCACAGCAACTCGTATGACTTTATGAAAGGAATAATAAAATGTATGCTTCAAATTAATGAATTTTCAAACTATATTATGCTGTTAGTTTATGGGTCTTAGACTTTTTCACTAGAAAAGCATTTTCTTTTATTTAGTTTTATTTTTATTTTTATTATATTTTCTTGTAGTTTATTTTAATTTTGAGCTTTCGAACGGTGTGCTAGACGTGCGCACAATCCGGGGAGCCAACGTCGACTTCGATCTTTACCTTTTCCCAGCCAAGGTTCGCACACGCTATCTGTGGTAAGAAAGGAATGCTAAGGCATGCAGCGAAAAAGCTAGTCTTCGGTAAGCTGCGATCACAAGAGATAGCAGGGAACTTCGCAGCTCAATCAGAGCACTCACCAGCCGAACGACATAAATGAGCAGTAGACAATAATCGCCGGTTGCATGCGTACCACCGCGGAAACGGTGGTTAGATTACTGGGAACAGCAGCGCAACACCTGGTACGACGCCGAGTGCCGCTACACCACTGCAGTAAAAGACGCAGCATACAAAGTCACTCTGCGGTCGGCTGCAAAGCGTGCCACGATGGAGCGATATCGCGAGCTGAAGAGGAAAGAGAGGCGTCTTTTCAGGCGCAGGAAACGGGATGTGGAAAAACGTGTGCTCGAAGAGCTTGAGATTCTAGACGACAGTAACAGGGTCCAAAAATTTATCAAAATGTCAAGCGCCAAACCAAAGGTCTTAAGACCGGGGCCAGCTCCTGCAAAAACGAAAACAACGATCTGGTAACGGATGACCAAGTCACACTTAGGTTATGGAGATATCATTTCTCCCAGTTACTTAATAGTGGATGTACAGCATAGATGGGGTAGTAGATAGATACCGAGTATCGTGCGCCCACCTAGTTAGAAGAACTACAAACAACCATTAGGCGACTCAACAACAGCGAAGACGCTGGGGCAGACGAACTTCCCGCCGAGCCATACAAGGCTGAAGATGCAGAGCTGACAAATCGCATGCACTAGCTCCTTTCCAGGATATGGTCGGATGAGAATCTTAGTGTACTGTGGCCAATACATAAGAAGGGTGATCCTGCAAACTGCGCAAATTACCGCGGGATAAGCCTGCTTAACTTCGCATACAAGGTCCTCTCGCGCGTATTGTGTGAGAGAATGAAACCCGTCGTCAATAAACTGATTGTGCCTTATCAGTGCGACTTCAGACCTGGTATGTCCACCATAGACCAGATCTTCACAAAGCGCTAAATTCTTGAGAAAACCCACGAAAAACAAGCCGACGCGCACCACTACTTTGTCGTTTTCAAAGCCGCCTTTTATGGCAAGAATAGAAATCACCTGTATGCCGCTTTGGCTGAGTTTGGTATCCCTGCAAAACTATACGGCTGTGTAAGATGACATTGCGCCAGATGCCAGGTTTAGGGAGAAGACTTGTGAAAACTTGGTATGTATACTTATATATACAGCCATGGTCATATAAATAGCACATTTAGACTTTGAAAGCAAGGAGTTTAATATATTTTTAAATAATTTTTTTTTATTGGGAAAAAAGCAACATAAAAAATAAGAAACTTATTTACTTCCACTTTAAAACAAAAAAATGCTCAAAATTATTTTAAGTTCTGATTTAATTTACGAGAACGTTGATTACTCACGAAACCTTCTGGACACATAAATAGCACATCCTAAAAAATTCCAAATAAAAGCAAAAATAGTAAACAAATCTCATAGTTAAGTAATAATATTGTTTTACCAGATTAGTATTTTGTAGGTACTATATCCACCACCGTTTTTGATTACTTCTTCCAGCCGTCGCTCCATGCTTTCTACAAGCTTGTGGTATCTTTCCTTTGGAATCGAGTACCAAGCCTTCTCAACTGCGGCCCACAAATCATCAAAAAAATTTTAAATTTTTGTTAACGTCATTCCACAAATTTTCTATTGAATTGAGATCAAGGATCTCCGCCGGCCAATCCAGTACATTAATTTTTTCTCTTCTGAGCCATTGCTTCACTGTCTTTGCAGTACGCTTTGAATCATTGTCCTGCATAAATGTCCAATTTAATGGCATAAACTCAAACACATTCACATTCCATTTTATTCTGGAGTATATCCAGATACTGAAATCTATCCATTTTACCAACCAAGCGAACAATTGGCCCAATACCATGCCAGGAAAAAGCGCCCCATACCAAGATGCTTCCGCCGCCGTGTTTAATTGTCTTTTTTTTTTAAACCTAGGCTTTACCGCTTGACTTTTTGAACGACGTACCATAGTTTTCCCATCTGGTCCCATCCTATTTATTTTGGTTTCGTCGGTCCAAAGTACGTTTGATTTGTGGGCTTTTGCAAAGGCAAGTCGGTGTTTGATATGTCTTTTTGAGAGGAGAGGTTTTTTTCTGCTTATGCGGCCAAACAGCTGGGCTTCATTTAGTCGCCTTCCTACAAGCTTTCCTGGACACCTGTAGACCAGATTCTTGGTTTATTTCAACCATTATTTGCCGTGCCGACTTCAAAGCATCTGCTTTGCTCTTGCGTATTGCAACTCTATCCACATTAACATCAGTTTTTCGCGGCTTTGGTTTTCTTTCCGTTTCTTTGCTTGGATACGAAGAATCTTTCTTAAGTAAATTAAGAGCATTATAAACCATTTTCCAAGAGCACAGCATCATTTCAGCTATTTCTGCATAGCTTTTTCCGTTTTGACTCATACGGTATATAAGAGCCAGGTCCCATTTTTAGTAATTGCTTTACAATTATACTAAAGATCTCTGAAACAATATTATAGTTTTACTCTCCGCTGAACAAATTAAAATGTCCACTTCAAAACAGCCATAAGCCATAAGCATAAAAAACAGTAAATTCCTTGCATAAATGTAAGCTTAATAACGGTAATAAATGTAAACAAACAAATTTATTTGATCAAAGCAGAGTTCGTACTAAAAACTTAACTTAACATATAAGGTTGACATTTGTGCATGGCTGTATATATAGGTATATTTAGGAGGAAAAAAATTCATTCCTCAAAGCCAAAAACCTTATCTTTCTAATCCTTACTCCTGCACAGGCTGTTAGAACAAGCAAAAAAAACAAAGAAAAAGACACCGTTACACATCGCATCAGTGGCGCCAGCAAGAGGTACCCGGCATTCGCGGTAATGGCGTAGAACACATCAAAATTTAGCGAAGTCCTCAACCATCTGTGTGATCCTTCTGCCAGAAAAATGCGACACACAGATGGCGCTCTAAACAGTTAGAAGGCGTTGTTCCTAAGCAACGACAGGTGGGCATTCCACCATTTAGGACTGGTAGCGGCAGGCTAATCACCTACCCCTGTCAGAAATTAAAACAAATTATCGAAACTAACACAAAACTGAGTCTGCTCTCGAGTGGAGCAACAATGAAAAAAATGCCAGGTATTACATATTTTTTACTTATTTCTGAGCATATGGAATTGAAAATTTGTCATATAGTTAAGAAATAAGTTATATTAATTGTATGAATTGAGAGTTTTATTATCTACCACCTACCATTTAAATAAATCACTATACCGCGACGTTTCTAATTAGTTGTCCGGTACTGTATAACGTAAACGGTTGATTTCCACATTTAACTAGCTTGAAAATACTACCAATAATTTTCCAAAAATAAGACAAGCTTTTATTTTAGCTTTCAAACCCTGCCCTTCAACTCCCATGCATCAACACAGATAAGCGCGGGCATTTATGTTTGCACTTAAAAACATTTTTGCGCTATGTAGGTGTGATATTCATTATACGCATAAGAATTATTTTAATAAACCCAAAAAGATCAACCAACCATCCAAGTTACAGTGTGGCGCCGCCGCCAACAATGGCCCATTATGAATGGGTTAAGCAAATACGTACTTGCTTACATTTAACCTTGAGTAGACAGTTCCGACACATTGGAACCCAGACGGGGTAGGTAACTAGCACGCAAATCAATAAAAAAAATGTGTTGTACTAATAAATTGGAAACTGCCAGGCGTTACTTTGGACCATTGTGCATTTGATGATTGACGTGTTGTGCCAGACATTAATGCATGCGACAAATCCGGTAGGCAGAAAACGAAATGTAAATGGATACGCGTAGAAAGCTGGTAAGTCGCAGTATGGCTGTGATGTCTAGACGCACTTAGGATGTGGCCTATTATTAGGTTGGAGGAAATATTTATTTGTTAACATAGTAAACACACAACGTCAAAAAAATTGCACTCAATAGTCTCATTCATGATATGCTTCTCATGTGCTGAGTTTTTGTTTTATGCTAATGACTTTAAGATCTTCTCAGTGATCAAGACGCAAGAGAATGCCTTTAATTTCCAAAACGATACGGACAGACTGTTATTGAGTTTCCAGAAATCGATCTTTCGTTGACCTTATCCAAGTGCTTCCAAATGACTTACTCGAAAATATCTAAGATTGTGTGTACTTAATAGAGTATCTTGCCTAGTGTCCTTCAAGGGATTAGTGTTAGTAGCAGTAGACAAGCGGTTAGATCAGCTGGAAGCAAAATGTAACGATGCAGCAGCGAGTGTACAGCGATGGCTCGGTAATGCGGAATTGGAGCTGGCAGCCCAGAAAACAGAGGCCGTGCTTATAAGCGCGCGGAAGCAAAAAAGGATTATGAGAATCACGGTTGGCGGACACGAAATATTCTTACAGGAGGCGATTAAATATCTCGGAGTCATGCTCGACACGAGGCTAAGCTTCAAACATCATCTGGCAGCAGTTAATTGTAAAGCAGCGGCTGACAATGGCGCACTAGCGAGAGTCTCTGCAGCAGCAGTAGACGCAGAAAGATAGACTAAGTATTCAATACTATTAAGATACTAAATTAATTAGGTAGCAAAACCCGCTAGATTATTTCTTATGTGATGTACTTAATCCAGCTAAGTCAAAATTTGACAGTTCTTAGGAGAAAAGGAAGGAGAAAAAAAAGAAAAATAGAAAACAACCTTATAAATATAAAGCCTATTCGTTTATTACAAAGTTTTTGGTACCTTTGCTACCAGGTGGACAAGTGGAGATCAACTGTTTTAGACAAACCGACGACAGACACAGACGCTTGAGCCAAACACTCACAAGAGTACCAAACTGAAGACAGGACAATAGTTTGTGAGTATCGGACTATTGCATTTTCTCAGATGTTTAACTCTCCCCACAACCGCTTTCGAAGCCAGTGGGAGAAGTGAATACTATCGATACCGTAAAATCTCCATACGCCAACAGGAGCGGAACCTGGACGCAGGAACCTGTTGTGTCAATAGACATAAACGCGGCTCCACCTTGAAGAAATGCTAACGCGGTTCCAGGGTGGAAATCAGCCGAGGAGGAGGAATGTTATAGTGTTAGTGGGAGTATGCCCCACATACCATTGGTGTGACGGCACCTTTGATGATGTTTCAGACATTTTGATTTACACCTCCTGACTAAAAAAACAAAAAAAGGGTGTTAGTGAGATTAAAGTCCTTGGCGTTGTCTTTGATAACTGTTGAGGGTATGAGCCAAAACCTGATGTAAACGTCGATTAAGTATTCATTACTCACCACTCTAAATACAACCCTACCAGGCAGCCAAGAGGCCAACGGGGCTCTCTCGATGGGACGCTGATCGAGACCAGTGAAAAAACTAAGAATAATTTTATTTAATTATATACAATTGTTAACTTTTATATAAAAACATTTTTATAATGAACCAATGTAATTTTGGATATGGGAATAAGTTTTCGACCTTTCTTAGCCAAAGTTATGAATCATTTAAACAATTAAAGACTATATGATATTATGTGAAGTATGTGTCAATGGCTATGTGTAGCTCTGTAGTAGGCACGGCGTATACCGGGTGCTAGTAAATTGGATTCGTGCAAAGGTAGTGCAAAGGTGTCTTTGGAAAGCGTGAGGCCTTTCTCCCAGCAAGGTCCTATGGATCTACACAGCTATGATAAGACCTATTATCACCTATGCATAAGTAGTCTGGATGAGTAGACTTTCTCTCGTGAGAGTCAGGAGGACCTTATCGAGACTACAACGCATTGTGGTCATCTGTTGCACCGGAGCTTTTCCGACTACTTCAGAGGCTACTGATAGAGGCTGCAGATGGACTAAACTGATGTTACCTGTCATGTCTGGTCGACTGTCGCAAACCCTTCTGTCATTAAGCAGAGGGGAGGGCAGACGGCTGGTTGGACTGATGACGGGCCACTTTCTGTGGGCGAAGCACATGGAAAGGTTGGGCATCTCAGACAGGGTACTCTGCCCAGATTGTGAAGAGGAGGATGAGACGGCGGACCACTTCCTGTGCGTCTACCTTCGCTCGAATCAGATTTGAGGTCTTTGGCACTGATGTGCTAAGAAGCGACTATCTTGGCTCCTTGGTACAACAAGATCTACTCAGATTTCTTCGGAGGGAGGGTAGATTTAAAGAAAATTAAAAGGGAATCCAAGTGTAGTACAATGGACTTAATTTATGTCTGAGTGCTACACTTGCTAGTTGTCCCGACAAAACAAAAGCAAAACAAAAAAAAATGTGCCAATGGAATCTACAACTTTACTCCACCTTTCAACCAGCATACGGATTCATGTGACTCCAAATTCCAGTTCTTTTGACTTGATGCATTCATTGAGCCACTTTGCGAGGCTCTCATAAGAAGCGAACTACTCTCCACTCCTCCTCACTCTGACTGCATTGCGGTAATGTCTGAGGAATACGGATGGTGGGACAGGATTTCGCACTTCAGTCCCTCTAAATATTTGTCATGTCTACCGTTCTATTCCGGCCGCTTTTCTTTGAAAGCTCAGAGCTCGTTTCAAAAGCATTAGATGCAGTCGGTAACGATCGCCAGTGAAGGTTCCAGATGGTGTAAAGAGTTCACAATAGATGACATCCTTCTGATCCCACCAAATGTACAACATAACCTTTGAAGCATGAATACGTTTTTCGCTGTCGATGGACCTGGTTTCATTGGCAGGCTCGAACTTTTCGACGCTTAGGGTTAGATCAATATTTCATCGCCAGTGACGATGCGTTGCAGAAAACCTTTTTTCCTGCCGTTCAAGAAGCATCTCACACGTCACCAAACGTCCCTCGATATCCCTCTCCTTCAATTGATACGGCACCCAGTTACCTGCTTTCTGGATCATTCCCATCGCGTGCAAACGTTTACCGACGGTTGATCTCTCAACATCCAAGACATGTCATCAAGGGTTCGACATACGTCTTCATCCAATAATTGTTTTACTTGAGTTTCTTCGAATTTCGAATGGATGCCTCTGCGCGATCTTTATTACCCACGCCGGAATTGCCATTTTGGAAGCGTCGAAACCACTCTTTGCCAGTTGCATTTGATGGAGCGTGATTACCGTAAATGTTAATCAATCTACGACACGTTTCAGTTGCACTTTTCTTTAAAAGGTAATAATGAATCATGACTTCCCGCGAATGGTGTTTTTTCGGGACGAACATAGACATTTTTGGCGTCAGATGAAAAAGGATCTTTACACTTCAGACGAATATCAACCACTGCGATCGAGAGCTCACATATACACCTTTAAAACACTAGTACTATATATTACTAGAGCGAACACAAAAATAGTATTAGCATCAGACATCTCTTTCACGAGGAGCGGAAACTTATTCCCTTACCCAATACTTTAATTTCGATCTTCCATTTTTTGAACCCGTTTATTGTTGCATTTAACTCGTTTTGTAAATTTTGCTTTACGAGCTTTATGTCTTTATGAGATACCATTAGGACTATGTCATCCGCAAATGGTGCAAATAATAAAAAAATGTTCTTGATGAAGGAAATCTTTACTTTGACCTTTACATACTCCATTGCTTTTCTATTTGTATACTGCAGCTTCACATGTGTCAAGTACGAATGACATATGACGCCACTTGCAAAAATTATAAATTCCGATTGAGTGACTAAATTTGCGCCACCATATAAAGTACTGCCTTTTTTATGCATTTGATTGACTTTCGAAAGACAGAATAAGAGAAAGGATATTGATCTGCATGAATTTGCTATATTTTTTTGCGACATAGTGGATCCATATTCTTTTTGTTCATTTTCTAGTAAAACTTTCTGGTTTATACTACTTTAGCAGAATGAATTGTTCTTACCACTTTTTGCCTTTGATATACTTACATATATATGAACAACAAATAACCACCTTTCGGTGAAAAACTACCTTTTTAATTTTGTTCTTTAATTTTCTTTTCTATCGGAAACTTTCGCTTTCTCGTATTGTGCCGCGAACGTAACTTTAATGCTTCATTACTAACTCTGCATTTTGACCATTATTAAAGTAGTTGTCCTGTATAAGTAAAACCATTTACCACTTGTTGATATTTTGCATATATTTCATTTTGCATTTTTGACATATTTCTTAATTTATTGGATATCTGAACTGCTTTCACATAGAAAAATAAGTTGAAATGGGAAAGAGAGCCATTCTAGAATAGTATAGAGTATTTCTACTCAAGGATGATAGATTTACAAGGATGGGTTATAGATACCAAGTTTGCTCGTTAGGTATGGAGAAAAAAAAGTTTTAGTGGAACTTTGGATTCTACGTCGTTCGTTTTGTGTTCCACAAAATTTATCTTTAGCTTAGTGGAACACAAAACGAATGACATCGGCATATCTGTCAAATTCGCTCCGAGCCGAAAAGCGGTCTGCTGGGTAGTACACCTTTAAAAAACCTTTCACCATGATTTACAGGGTTTCTTCTTTAACTATGGTGAAAAAAAATTGTAAGGAGAAATTCAACTGCCACTTGGGAGACTCGAGGCAAATTCTGCACAATCAATCACATGTATTTACGCACTCGTCCAACCAGTCGTTGTTCATTAGCAACGAAGTGTCATTGGTTGATTTTTCTCGTATATCACCAACACAATCGTAGTTTTTTTTTAATACATCCCATCGTCAGCCAATCTGCTGATTCTGTCAAATTCGTTTAGAACCAAATAACAGTCCGTTAAAGAACACACCTCTAAAGGTCTCTTCAACATGATTTCTGCTCATTTAAGGAAAGCTCATTTCTCCCAAACGAGAATTCCCGTTTCCCGATGACTAAGTTTATTTATAAGATAAAATACGCTGCCTTTACTTGGAGACCATATTTTTAATTTTTTTTGTTTTATCGTATTAATATTTTCCTTATCCAATTTCATCCTCTAAAGGTCGGTACTTGCTCATTAACCTAAAATCGCTAGCTTGTAGAAGAACTATTAGCTCTGTTCATGAAGCAAATAGTTTGTAATAATTGTGTTCATATGCATACCCAAAAAACTAGCAAAGTAGGGGAAAGTGAGAGAGCAAAATGACATCTCATTTGGAGGGGAAGTCGCAAGTTTTTACTGGATAAATTTGTACTTGTAAGAATTTGCAAGTGAGAAAAACAGCTGAGCGCAATGTAAAAATAAACACGAATTCAAATTTTCGAACTGCAATGAAATTTTCTCTATCTGACAGCGCTGATGAAATGGAACAAATTATTGTGGAAAAAACAAAATTATGTGAATCCAAAGCGCGTTATTTTGGATTTTAATTGCTTTATTTTTTTTATTTAAAACGAGGTAGCTCAAGTGAAAAATTGTTTAATTTTTGTGATTTTTCCTGCCAGCAATTTAATCAGCTGTTCGTAAAATTTGCAAACTGTTACTGGTTTTGCTTTCATGTACTTGTTTTTTGATATATTGCTGTTGCAAAGAGAATTCTCGGAAATTAAGTTACTGGCAACTTACTGGATAATTTTTACATAAACAGACCTATTATCTTCCCGACTTTCCGTTGTGAGCTGCTTGAACCATATGCAGAAGAATCGTCCTGGCCATTCCCAAGTGAATGGCGATCAGTGACTTTCCCCACTTGCGTGGACTTCTACACATGGAACCATCCTCCTAAACTTCCCACCACCACTCGAGAAATTTAGTAGCAATACTCCGAAGTAAAGCTTACGAAATCATGATATTTTCTGGTTTTGAATGGTTCGAATGATTCATTGTGTCGACAATCCGATTTTTAAAGCCTTAAATAAATTTAATTCGCTTTCAAATCCCTTTGGCTTTGACTTTCCTTAACACTATTTAATACAATACTTTCTCGAAATATTTCTATTGAATCGTTTAACTGATTTCTAAGTACTCTCTATCATAACCTTACCTGTTCATAATCTGTAAGAAATATTACAATTTCTGCATGAAAACAGAGCAAATTATTTTTAAACTAAAGAAACACAATCCTCTCGAATTAATCTGTTTTTATAGTTTTTAACTAACGCTTATAAATAAATACATTTTATTTGAAGAGAGAAACCACATTTCTCCTTCGGCGTCACTAATTTTCATATTCGATTTGCTTCCCCTTCGAATTAAAGTAGTACTGAGATCTACAATTTTCACAGAGCTCCAACACAAACAGCACATGAAGGCAAAGAGTTCTCACCATACCGTAGTCGCTGCTCTCTTCGCTATCTTTGCTCTTACCGCAGCAGCTCCAACATAAACGCAGCCGTAGGCATCAATGGGTTCTAAGCTTGTTACATTTGCATTAAATTTTATTCTTCAAAATCAGACATCCAGTGGTAACTGAAATTGATACGCTGTTTTGTATCACATACATATATGTAAGTACGTACGAGTGTATTCGAGCATCTGTACATACATAAACACATTTGTAATTAATTCACATCTCGACGTATACATTTCAAACACACGAAGCTACATCGAAAAATTCCAAAAACCACAATCCGCAAGCCTACTACATAACCACCACCCCTCCGGCCGACATTCATCGAATTGCAACTACAGTCGAAGCATGTCAACGTCACAGGTATTCGCACAGTAAATGTGTTGTCGTGTCGTGTACATGTACTCGTATGTACGTACATACGAGTGGGTTACGCGAGCGGCAACAGTAGCAGGGGTAATATGTATATCCCATGCATGCCATCGACAATAAAAACAATTACAATAACAGTAGCTGCAATGGCAAAAATGCCAGAAATGGTTGCTATGGCAGTAGTTGTGTGTTTTTCTTTTCTTTTTTTTTTTTTGTACTCGTATTGTTGTAGATGTTTTTGCCGCTTTCATTGATATTGCTTTTACCGCTGTTGCTGTACTGCCACTGCCACTGCAGTGAGTCATATGCCAAAAACGTGTGCATTTCATGTAAACATTCGCATAAATTTCATTTCCGGCATATTTTGCATTTTAACTTATTGTCTCTGTTTGTGCGATGAATGCAAACCGTGGGGCTGCGCCATGTGTGGGTGGTTGCGGTGACATTCGCCCCTATGCGTACTTCGACTCAGCATAGTTTTCAACCGCTCCACAGGCATAAGCGGCGCGCTTAAGTGCGATTGTAGTGGTACTGGAAGTGGAAGCACTCGGGCGCTGGCTGTTGAAGATTGAAGGTTTACAGTTCATTGCTCGAAAGCTTTTTACTAAATTACGAAATCATGTTACTGCACCCGTATGCTTTGACAATAATTTAAATTTTTATTTTTTTTTTTTGCTTTTTTTTATTTTCTTTTGCTTCACTCTTCATCTTCTTTCACGGAAAATAAATCAAGACTGCGCGATTTTAAGGTAATTAGAAATTTGTAACACATGTATGTGCATGCACTAGAGTGCCTCAGCGAAAAAAGTTGGGAGTTTTCTCTCAGAATTATAAAATTTATTACAATATACTTTTAAGCTTACGCAAAAATGTATCGGAAAAAATCTAAAATGGGGACCCAAACCATAGGTCGAGCTGTGGATAACCAACGCAGAGGTTCTGCCAGTTTTAACGTATGGAAGCCTGGTTTGGTGGGAAGCTATGCGGAAAGATAATATCACTAAACTGGGGAGGGTGCAATAGACTGCATGCATTGGCATCACGGGAGCATGTAAAACTTGCCCCAGTGCTGCCCTGAATATCCTTACTTCCCATCGACTTTTCCGTCATTTCCATCGCAGCTCAAAGTGCAGTTAGGTTAAAGGAGATTGACATCTGGAGGCAATTTTTCAAGAGACATGGTAGCATTTTCGAGCAGTTAACACCGTATTTCTCCGAACTTCAAATATATCTCTTTATCCGCAAACTAGGGTTTGAGGGTCTTGCTAGGGCAATCTTTCCAAATAAGCAGGATTGGATCGAGGGCAAAATCTGAACCGAAGCTTGCATCTCTATCTTCACTGACGGTTCCAAGAATGAATCGGGAGTCGGAGCAGAGGCTTTTTCTAAATCAGCCAATTTATCTATCTTCTTTAAACTATCTCCTTTAATACTGCTAGTGTTTTTCGGGCAGAAGTCTTTGCGATCCTGCAGGCATGCAAACTGCTTAGGGAACGCGGGAGCGAGGGAGATATTAACATTTTCTCCGATAGTCAAGCCGCGATCAAAGCTCTAACGACGCCATGGTTCAGAACAAAATTAGTAAACTCCTGCAAGGAGGAGATCAAATTTCTTGACTGTACAGTAGGCCGGGTCGATTTGTGAGGAGGCAAAAAAATCGCTCACTGCTCTGTGAAAATCATATTTAGGGATCAAAATAAGAAACTTTGCCGAAGGAACCATACCTCTTAAACGAATTCTGATGTCCACCAATTTGGGTCGAGCTTTTTAGTTTCTTTTCTCATGTAATGGCCAAAAATGGTGATATTTTGAAATGATTGTATGGGGAACCCCTCAGAGGAGTTCCAGGGGTGTGCCACTGGCACTGGGTGGATCGGCCGTCCAAAGTTAGTGGGGGTCGGTCATACATTTAGACTCGATTGGAGCACTCTAAATGGGTTAAAGTGGGATTTTTCGTTCGACCCAAGTTTCTTATTTTGATCCCTAGAATACGATTTTCACAGAGCAATGAGCGATTTTTAAATCGACCCGCCCTACTGTACAGGTAACATTTCTCTGATCTGGGTTCTAGAACATAGGAACATAGAGGGAAATGAAATTGCTGATGAGCTTGCCAGGAAGGGGAATGAGCTGGTCTCAGAGACCTCCGACCCGGTCATCGGCATCCTCCTGACAGTTGCTAACAGGGAACTGCACAAATTATTTCTCAGTACAGCGCAGAAGAGATGGAGCTCCATTTCTTCATGGGCTATTTCGAAAACCCTTTGGCCCCAGTACAATAGAAGAAGGACTCAAAAGTCCTTTGGACTCCGCGCCATTCAATTTCCAAGCTCGTAGCTGTGTTTACTGGTCACTGTAGAATCGGCACACACGCGGAAAAACTAGGGTTAGTTTTTTCAAAATATTTTGGCGCGAGTCTTAAAATATAAAAAACTGCAGGCCAATAGTCTTAACTATAATTTTCCATAATTATATTTTTAACAAATAAGTAAAAAGTCAAACAAAGAAAAACTCCTATAATTTCGTTGAAAATACCAATTTTCTTTTTTATTTGTCTTACATTTATGGAGAATGAGGCACCCTAATGTACATACACACATCAGTGCTTTGCCTTGTACTCGCGTATATCTCGCAAAATATATTAAATTTTTGCGAATTAGTTAAATCTTGCGTATTTGTAGTAACAAAGCTTTGACATAGTATTTTTTACTGGAATATGCATTTGAATAATTAAATTGCATATCTCGAGAATAATTTGATTAAAAATAAATCACATTATTTTAGAACTTTACAGCAATAACAGGGTGGACAAAGTACGTTAGTAGTCTACGGCTCGAATCTTTGACTCGAAACCCCTTGTGGCCGAGCACAGCAAAAGATAAAACTTGAGTTTTCCTATAGTTTAAAAGCAACCGAATATATGGCAGTATTATTGTATTTATGCTCTCACAGTGTCCGGCAAGCCAAATATAACCAATTAAAAAGGCCATAAATTTAGTTTGGAACATTACTTGTATTCAATTCAAAGTAAAAAAATTTTGAAAATAATACAAAATTAAGAATCAATTTACTTTTGCTCGATATAACCACCTTTTTCTCTACCTATAGCCTTGGGACAGTCACGGAACGAATAACAAGCTGCCCGAATTTGACTTAAAGGTATTTTGGCCCACTCGCGTATAATGGCTTGTTTCAGCGCCTCGAGACTGGTGAATCTTTTACTTCGGACCTTGCTCCCCAAAATGGCTCAAAGAGAATACGAGTAATCCATCGGACTCGCGCCTGGTGAATTTGAGAGCCATCGTGTGGACGTTATAAAGTTCGGAACTTTTTTTTTAGCCATTCTTGGTTCACTCGGCACTTGTAAACAAACTGTCATTTGGCCAACTAACAGACCGTTGATGCCCATGCATTAGCTGCGCGAGCGGTCTGAAGTTGGTTACACTTCGAGTGCCGGACCCTGTGAAGATGCTATACTGCTAAAACCGTCAACATATCTTCGAGACGAGTGTACCAACATACAAAAAAATAACAATAATCGAAAGTCGAATGTACGGAAAATCACAACCAGCCATTGGTCGTGAGCTCAGTCACCTCAAAGTGAATAAAATGTTTGTGTATCGCACTAGAAAACGTTGCAATGATACTGGTAGTATTGCAAAACGCTATGGAGTAGACCAAAACAAACCGCAACAACGCCAAAAATGGTTCGGAAAGTGAAGGTTCGACTTGAACGAAATCCACTTCGAAGTTATGGTGTTCAGCGAAGACCCATTTTTGGCTTGGTGGTTACGTCAAAAAGTGAAATTGCCATATTTGGTCTAAAGAGCCACTCGAAGTCATTCAAGAATAGCCATTACATCGATTGAAAACAAATGTTTGGGGCGGCTCCATATTTCTTCAGAGACGAAGCTGGCGCCAATGTAACAGTGAATGGCGGATAAATGATAAACGAATTTTTAGTGTCGGAAATTCAAGCCTGTAATCTTCACAAAAGCACGGCCCTAGTTCCAAGAAGACGGCGCTGCTTACCTTTCTCACGTCTCGAACCAGTGGATTGGCCACCAATATTGTGTGATACCCCATCTTTGGACTTTTATTTGTAACAACTTTGGACTTTTATTTGGTTTGTGGCTAAACCGGTTTCGATTAAGGCAATGGAAGCCGATATTACTAGAGATATTCTCGAGATACCGACCAAAGTCCTCCAGCGAGTCATTCAAAATTGAGGGTAAGGGATAACCGAATTATGGTGTACTTGCGGTCTTTATTTGAAAGTGATGATATTTAAAAAATACGAGGGGTGCCTTTTATATGTCGGGATTTGGCAACCCTGGTGTTGCAATCTGGCAACTGACAGCTGCATCGCATAGTTTGACATTTTTTGGCTTTTACGTACTCAGAACGTTTTGAAATACCAGCGCTATTTGTGTTGTTTACAGTAACTTAAAAAATTCATCTCGGTCCAAAAATGGAACTAAACATTTTCGTGTGATTATTTTTTACAACTTTCGACGTGGATTAACTCAGCAACATTGCATGGATGAACTTAATTCATTTTTTGGCGATGAAGCTCCATCAAGGACCAGTGTTTATAGATGGTAAGGTGAATTCAATCGTGGCCGTAGTTCGCTCCAAGACAAATTTCGTGAAGGTCGTTCAAAATCAGCTGTTGTTCCGAAAACCATTGATGCTGTGCGCGAACTGATATTGCAAGATCGTCATGTGACCTATCGTGAGATTGAGACAATCTTAGGCATTAGTGGGACCAGCATACATTCAATATTGCATAAACATTTGACTGTCAAAAAAATTTGTTCGCGTTGGATCCCACACAATTTGTCAATCGCTCAAAAAAAGGCTCGTGTCGATTGGTCGAAGGAAATGCTCAAAAAATACGATCGCGGGGCTTCGAAACACGTCTATGACATCGTGACAGGTGATGAATCATGGATTTACGCGTATGAGCCCGAAAGTAAACAGCAGTCGACTGTATGGGTGTTTCAATATGAGCCGAATGACTTCTTTTTATTCCCGTACGTAAAAAGCAAACTGAGAGGTCAACGTTTTTCGACACCTGATGAAGCGGTTGCGGCATTCAGAATGCATGTTTTGGAGGTACCTCATTCAGAGTGGCAAAAAAGCTTCGACAATTGGTTCAAACGCATGCAAAGGTGTATAGATCTTCATGGAGAATATTTTGAAAAACAATAAAGTGATTTTCGATGATTAAAATTTGTTTTTGCTCTCTAATCCCGACATATAAAAGGCACTCCTCGTAAATGCCATTCTACATAAAAATAATAAAGATAGCCCAATCAATTTGAACTGGCGTTGTTTAATTTGAATTTAAAATCCGATACCACTAAATTGATCACCCTTTGTATTATATTTGTACATACATCTAAATCTCTTTGAAGATTATCTTTGTTACATATGTCTGCATGTACCAACGTACAAACATACCAACAAAGCAATGGATAAACCTCTATCAAAACAATAAATTCATTAGTATTAATCCGGGTGGCCTAAAGATTCGCAAATTGTTATCGCATAATCTAAAGATTTATTACTTTAAAATGTTGCACACACACCCATGCACATACTCATACACACTCCTTTATAAGTGTACAGTGTAACATACAATCCTTTAGACCCAGCAGCAGCCACTAATTTTGCCTTGAGGGATCACTTGCGGGCATCACATACGGATACACGAATGTGTGCATGTGTGCGTACATAAGTTCGACTACCTATACACACTACCTACTATGTCGCACGTTTTCATAGGGCAGAGTTCAATGACAAAGGCGTTCGTTGAAAAAAAGGATTATTTTCTTATGCAATCTGCTTTTAATTTAATTGTAAAATCCAAGGCGGAGCTGAAAATAAATCTGGCATACAGAAGGGTGACCCTGTGGCATATCTTATCTTGAGTCTTCGAAAGGTGCAAGTGTATGCAGGGTGGTCCAAAAAGAATTATGGTGCTAAAGGTGGAACTGTTTTCTAAGTTTAATATGACTTTATTAAAATGGCGGCCTACATAGACGAATGGGTTTGTGCCTGACTACCATTCGGTAAACCCGAGCATATCCAAGGGTGTGGCCAAGCCATCTTTTAGCGAGAGGGTTGCTGGTCCATGACTTGTGGCAGTGATCGGAAAACTTGGGTCAGACCATCAGCTGACTGTTGCAGAAAACAAATACTGCAAGAGTCGGCTGATGCGTCAGGTTATTGCCTCCGGTCCTGAAGGCAACGCGAAGGACTATGAGACAGAAAACGGCACCATAAGGGTGACGTTCGCGTCTCTGGCCAACTTGGAATGGATCAGGACCATGATCAATAACATGCGCCCATGGAAACCACTCGCCTCGCTGTCTAAAACGAAGAGAGCGCAATAGCGGATCCTGACCTGTCTACAGCAGATATCCTGGTCTACCTGCGTGCCCAGAATCCGGGCATCAGAACGATACTTCGGCGAATACTTTCGCATACCACGGGTAGCAACCAGGAAGGAAAGGAAGAGGCTATCTTTGTGGTCGAGTGCATAAAGCCAGTGTTGGTGTCATGAGCTCTCGGTACGGGAACCGTCTCAGTCTCTTCTTTGAAACTGTCAGATTTCACGTCTTTCCCGGGTGATTGGCTATTCCTATAACTCTATTATAGTTACCGACCTTTGTCG